>JAWZYT010003089.1:90000-125000 GCA_034508575.1 Petrolisthes manimaculis | reverse complement strand
AAATACAATTAATATTTTCTAGTGTTATAAAAAATACAATTAATATTTTCTAGTGTTATAAAAAATACAATTGATATTTTTTAGTGTTATAAAAAATACAATTGATATTTTTTAGTGTTATAAAAAATACAATTAATATTTTCTAGTGTTATAAAAAATACAATTAATATTTTTTAGTGTTATAAAATATACAATTAATAATTTTTAGTGTTATAAAATATACAATTAATTCTCTCTAGTACTTACCAGTGAGCTTGCCGTCAAAATCTGCATTCTCTATAACCTAAAAACCAGGGTGAGGCATGAGGTAACAGTTTATGTCTCTGAAACACTTGCGTAGATCACGTCTCACTTCCTGATGGGCTGGGTGTTGCTTCTCTGTTACCTGTGTGTGGAAGAGGGGATACAGTAAGGTCATATAGTGTCAGAGGAAGAGTGATTGAGATGTGTGTGTGTGTGTGTGTGTTTGTAATTGAGTAAGGTCATATAGTGTCAGAGGAAGAGGAAGAGTGATTGTGATGCGTGTGTGTGTGTGTGGAAGAGGGGATACAGTAAGGTCATATAGTGTCAGAGGAAAAGGAAGAGTGATTGAGATGCGTGTGTGTGTGTGTGTGGAAGAGGGGATACAGTAAGGTCATATAGTGTCAGAAGAAGAGTGATTGAGATGCGTGTGTGTGTGTTGTGTGGAAGAGGGGATACAGTAAGGTCATATAGTGTCAGAGGAAGAGTGATTGAGATGCGTGTGTGTGTGTGTGTTTGTAATTGAGTAAGGTCATATAGTGTCCGAGGAAGAGGAAGAGTGATTGAGGTGTGTGTGTGTGTGTGTTTGTAATTGAGTAAGGTCATATAGTGTCAGAGGAAGAGGAAGAGTGATTGAGATGTGTGTGTGTGTGTGTGTGTTTGTAATTGAGTAAGGTCATATAGTGTCAGAGGAAGAGGAAGAGTGATTGAGGTGTGTGTGTGTGTGTGTGTGTTTGTTTGTAATTCATACTGTGAGGTCATATAGGCTAGTGCCCGAGGTAGAGAGCAAATTGATTAAATTATTGGTTGATTGATATTATGAGGAGAACCAGTGAGGTCATATAGTGCCCTGGGAAGAAAAACGTAATTGAAACATACACACAAACACTTCTTCCTTTCCTCATCCCTATTCTCATCCCTCTCCCTTCCTTTCTTCCATCCCTCTTGGGAAGGTAACTCTCTACGTTCGTCCCCTTATGGAGTATTGTGTTCAAGCCTGGTGCCCGTACTACCAGAAAGATATAGCAAAATTGGAACAAGTCCAACTTGGAGTTACTAAAATGATACCAAGTCTAAGAAACAAAACGTATGATTTAAATATATTCCCATTAACACAACGTAGAATTGAGAGGTTTCTTAATCCAGGTATTTAAAATAATCAAAGGCATAGATAATATGGATTACAGTAAATATTTCACTAACGACCAATCAAACTACACGAGAGAAAACGGCTGCAAAATCCAAGAATTTATTTTTTAACCGAGTCATCAACTTATGAAATGGGCTTCCCCGTAACGTAATAGACTGTAACACCGTAGACAGCTTCAAATGTTGCTTAGATAAACACCTTGTGTCTAATGTCAGTAACGTAATAGACTGTAACACCGTAGACAGCTTCAAGCGTCTCTTATATAAACACAATGTATCAGACACGTGTACACATGTAGTACTTACACATGTACCAGCTAGGTTACTAATATTAAGAGTAAGAATATTAATAACACATGTATCTAACACATATAAATAAAGGCTACTGGTATTATGATTAATGAATGAACAATGTGTAGGATAATAATAACCATATTAATCCTATATCTTAAATACATTCAGATCATATTGTGTAGCCAGAGAACAGGTGCATCTAATGTGTTAAATTCTCTCAACCCCTTACAGACCACAGACGTTCAACAGAAGTCCATTACACCTCCAATATTTTTGGTACTAATTAAACAGATTATATTTTCATTAATCAAAACAAAAATCCAAGTTGTGTCTATGTTCACCACTATTGACCACTAAGTATAATTATAATCATTGTATCCCAGTTATCAGATTCCTACAACTTAAAAAAGAGAGAAACTACAACTCCCCAAGTGAGTAATATAAACAATAAGATAACCCAATCAACGGTTACAGTGGCACCTGGTGTGAGCGGCAGACCAACGGTTACATGGCAGAACAGAGTGGAAGAGTATGTGAGAGAGAGAAGTGTGAGGAGGGATGGACCAAGTTAAGAGGGAGTGTTGGAACAGAGACAACTGGAGACACTCTTTGCTGTGGCCATCCCCTTGGAGTCAGAGCTATAGATAGATAGATATATAAACAGATGTAAATAACTTACCATTAATATTTGGTCGAGTAGTTTCTGTCCACCCTGATGTCCATAAGGAACCACAAAGGGATAACTCCAATCCCGAACCAGGAAGTGTAATTTCTGTTGATTACAAGAAAAAGAAAAATACATTATTAATTTTGTCATGACGTTGTTGGAGAGAAGTTTTGGTACAAAAAAAAAAAGAAAAGAAAAATATATATATACAGGGTGTCTCACGAGTTTTGACCGAAAACTTGGCAAATTCATCCTTAATTAAGTAATTCTAAGGAAAAAAATACTGTATTGATATATTGGTTTTCTAGTGTACAGTAGTTTAAAAGTAATTAAAACAATGTCTTGTGTTGTCAAATGGTGGTGAGCTTCGGAGGGAGTGGAAACCTAATATTGTTTTCAGACCAAAGAGGCTTTATTTATTTCATATTAATAAGTTTGATCATGATTGTAATATTTATGTGACGTTATATAACACACATTGAATCATATTTTCAATACAGAGAAATGCTAAGACTTTAAAGGTAACATTATGTTGATAAAGTCCTAACCTACAAAAGATATTAATCATATTTTGTTTAATATTATTTATAAGGGGCCTGGTATTATCATTCTGCATTGATAATATACTTCAATATACGTTGTAAAATATCACATCAATATTGCAATCATAATAAAGCTTATTAATATGAAATAAATAATTGCTCTTTGGTCCAAAAACAATATTAGGTTTCCACTCCCTCAAAAGTTCACCATTTGACAACACAAGTTAAAATAGTTGTTATCAGTATTTATTGTACTTTACTGAGATTATACACTAAATACAGCATACAACAAAATATACTCGAAATTATATTTTACATCTCTGGAGTAAGTTAATGCTATATGTCGCGATACACCCATTATATATATATATATATATATATATATATATATATATATATATATATATATATATATATATATATATATATATATATATATATATATATATATATATATATATACAATTAAACCATACACATACACACACACTAACCAACATTTCCCATAACACACACATACACACACACACACCCACACACACACCCACACACACACACACAAAAAAAAAATAAATAAATAAATAAACCACCCCAACACACCTGAAACGGCGAAGTGGTATCACAATCCTCCAGTGCCAGTTTTCCATAGGAGGTGAAGAGCTGTAGGTTCATTAGGTCGTCTTCCTGTATATTGTTAATAATGTTGTATACAAGTACTGATGACACCATGGTAGCCAGTGCAAACACCATGGTCGAGTCCTTCATGGAAGATTGTAAGTCGAAGGTTCCTTGTGTGTCCATTAGAATTACTGCTACCTGTACCAAAGAAATAAATAATTGTATAAATAAATAAATAAATAAATTAATAATTGCATAAATAAATAATTGTATAAATAAATAATTGTATAAATAAATAAATAATTGTATAAATAAATTAATAATTGTATAAATAAACAAATAAATAAATAAATAAATAAATATATAATTTTATAAATAAATAAATAAATAAATAAATAAATAATTGTATAAATAAACAAATAAATAAATAAACAAATAATTGTATAAGATGGTGTTGATTTGTATAAATAAATGTTTAAAATTGTATGTAAATAAATAATTAAATTAATAAATTGTGAAGAAAATTGTGTAAATAAATGTATAAATGTATAAGATTGTGGAGAGTTGTATAAATAGATTAATAAATTGTGTGGAAATAATTAAATAAAAGTAGGAAATTGTGTGGAAATAAGTAAATAAAAGCGGGAAGTTGTATAAATAAATAGATGCATAAAATTGTGGTAAATTGTGTGTAAATAAATAGATTGTGTGGAAAATTGTATGCAAATGAATAAATAAAAGTGGGAAATTATAAGTAAATAATCAAATAAAAGTGGAAAATTGTATATAAATAATTAAATAAACGCGGGAAATTATACGTAAATAAATAAATAAAAGTGGAAAATTATATGTAAATAAAAAAAAAAAAATGGGAAATTATACAAAGATATAAATGTATAAAATTGTGTGGAAAATTATTAACACACAGTATTTATTTCATTAGGTTAGTGGTTTGTTTTGGTTTGTAAGCATCCTAACGAAAGAAAGTGATCTGTGTAAATAATTCATAGGGCTGATTCCACAGTGGTATATTTTGGTTTGTAAGCACCCTACCTAACGAAGAAAACTGAACTGCCAATTCCATAGTGGTTTGTTTTGGTTTGTAAGCACCCTAACAAAAGAAAGTAATGTGTGTAAATGACTCGTAAGTGAATTATTGGAAGAAAATGATGACTCCACTATGAAACTATGTGGTTGGGGAGCATCCAAACAAACTATAGTAATAATGGAACTACCTAACAGTGTGTGGTTGGGGAGCATCCTAACAAACTATAGTAATAATGGAACTACCTAACAGTGTGTGGTTGGGGAGCATCCTAACAAACTATGGTAATTATGGAACTTGTTGATAGTGTGGTTGGTTGGGGAGCATCCTTACAAACTATGGTAATAATGTAACTACTGTACCTGACAATGTGGTTGGGGAGCATCCTAACAAACAAAAAATACTATGAAATCTGCTCTAAGACTGACAAGTATGGTTGGTTGGGGAGCATCCTAACAAACCAAAGCCACTGAAATTGACCTTAGAACTAACAAGTGTGGTTGGTTGGGAAGCTAACAAACCAATACCACTGTGAAATCCACCCTTGGAAAATAATGAAGCCTTACAAGTGTGGTTGGTTGGGAAGCTAACAAACCAATATCACTGTGGAATCGACCGTAAGCCTTACAAGTGTGGTTGGTTGGGAAGCTTACAAACCAATACCACTGTGGAATCGATACAGGCGGGCGACAGTCCAGAGACATGTAATTGAAGATAAGGCAACTTTGTATCTGGATTGTCTCCCTACAGTCCAGATACATAGTCTCGGAACTTTCTCTCAACTTTGTCGCTGGACAGTTGCTAGACAATCGAGAGACCAAGCTGTAGCGAGGAATTGGCGGGAAGAGCAGCCGAGTGAGTACCATAGTAACTGTCATGTTGGTGGACGTTGAAATTTATATATATATATATATATATATATATAATATATATATATATATATATATATATATATATATATATATATATATATATATATATATATATATATATATATATATATATATATATATATATATATAATAAATCATTTCGGGACACAGGCTGAGAAAACAGTTTTGTGAAGATAGGTAATAACTATGCGCATTGTTTTATGCAAGATTAGTGTACACTGTGTTAATAAACTCATGCATTGTTAAGAATAGCATTTGTAAATACACACTAAAAAAAAAAGGAATACTTCGTCATCCGTTGTCCAATCCGTGGGCACCGAGTGACTTGTATCTTGTCTCCTATTACTATAGTAGGAGACAAGATACAACCGAAATATTGTCTCTGGACTGTCCCGCGACCGTCTAGCGACCAATTTAGATTTTCCTGAGATAATCTCGCAATAGTCTAGCGACTTTTGGTGGATAAAGTATCTTGGTGTGTACGGGATCTAGAGACAGTGTCTAGCGATTTATTGCGTGACAAACTTAGGCTTTGGAAATAAAGCAGATACAAAGAGAGAACAACGACATCAACTGTCTACTTAGGAAGGCGACTTCCCCTGCGATCTGTGTAACCCCATCTGTAGGTTACGAATAGGACTGTACGCCCGTAGACGAACCCATCAAAGATACACTCACCTCAACTCCACTCAACAAATACTCTACCTACAGGGTGTGGAGTGACGTCATCGTCCAAACTCACAGACAACCTTAAGCAAGCAAGTGTAGGCAAGGTATGTGTGTATGTGTGTATGTGTGTGTGTGTGTGTGTGTGTGTGTGTGTTGGCAAGTTGTGTTATTATTATTATTATTATTATTATTATTATACTGACCTCTTCACCAGACTGTTTCTTTATAACAAATGGTTTACTCCAAATAAGAACCCCTGTAGTTTCTCTTTCAGGTCCCTGACTCCATTTGAACCCTTTGAGTGGTTGATGTATGTCGCCTAACCATTGTTCTGATTGCTGAAAAGAAAGAAACAACAAATTATTATACTGACTGTGTGTTTAATAATACATTGTGTGTTAAATATATCTCTCTTTCACAAACACAAACAGTCTCTCTCTATATATATAAATGGCTGTCACCTAACCATTGTTCTGATTGCTGAAAATAAAATAAAATAAACAATAAATTAATAAAAAACATATTTTTTAACAAAAGAATTAACAACATATTAATATACTGTTTGTACAACATCTATCTAGCTATTTATCTAATGTATCTCTATGGCAGTCACCTAACCATTGTTCTGATATATAGGATTACATGCCTCAGTCGGCCTGGGACTGGGGACGTAACAATATATATATATATATATATATATATATATATATATATATATATATATATATATATATATATATATATATATATATATATATATATATATATATATATATATATATATATATATATATATATCACACCCACACAGTACAGTCATGGTCAATAGTCCTGCAACACCTTCCAATGAGATGGCTTCGAAAAATGATCCGAAACTATAGCTGTTGGTGTGTGCAATTTTGGTTCATAAAATTAACTCCAATAGCTCGCTTTTATTCACCAGGTTACAGAACATTAAACCATGACTTTACAATATAACTTCTTACCAGTAACACCTTTCCATTGTCAGTACAGAAGGAAAGAAAAGTTACACATTGGAGTAGGGGGGACAGGCTTGGTGTGGGTAGAAAGCCTGTCCCCTATTCCCACACTCCACTAATCCCCTCCCCAAGCCTGTTCCCCCTACTCCCTCCCCCCCCCCTCCCCAAGCCTGTCCTCCTATTCCCACACTCCACTAATCCCCTCCCCAAGCCTGTTCCCCCTACTCCCTCCCCCCTCCCCAAGCCTGTCCTCCTATTCCCACACTCCACTAATCCCCTCCCCAAGCCTGTTCCCCCTACTCCCTCCCCCCCCCTCCCGAAGCCTGTCCTCCTATTCCCACACTCCACTAATCCCCTCCCCAAGCCTGTTCCCCCTACTCCCTCCCCCCCCCCCTCCCCAAGCCTGTTCCCCCTACTCCCTCTCCCCCCTCCCCAAGCCTGTCCCCTATTCCCACACTCCACTAATCCCCCCCCCAAGCCTGTTCCCCTTACTCCCTCCCCCCCCCTCCCCAAGCCTGTTCCCCCTACTCCCTCCCCCCCCCCCTCCCCAAGCCTGTTCCCCCTACTCCCTCTCCCCCCCTCCCCAAGCCTGTCCTCCTATTCCCACACTCCACTAATCCCCTCCCCAAGCCTGTTCCCCCTACTCCCTCCCCCCCCTCCCCAAGCTTGTCCTCCTATTCCCACACTCCACTAATCCCCTCCCCAAGCCTGTTCCCCCTACTCCCTCCCCCCCCTCCCCAAGCTTGTCCTCCTATTCCCACACTCCACTAATCCCCTCCCCAAGCCTGTTCCCCTTACTCCCTCCCCCCCCCTCCCCAAGCCTGTCCTCCTATTCCCACACTCCCTTAAGGACCTTGTGTGTGTGTTTGTGTGTGTGTTTGGTGTCTTCTGATTCCTCCTGACTGTGCCATCAAACACACTCCTTCTCTCTTCTGAGATCGCAAAATATTTTTAACTAACACAACAAGACTGAAATGCTTTCACATATTATAAAGTTAATATTGACTATTTATAAATTCCAGAGTGTGGACACCTGCAAGCTACAGCCCACATTTTCGGGTACCTTTGCTAGTAAACTCATAAACCACAACTGTATAAATGCATAAACCCTAATCATATAACAACAATAATTATATATAAAACTAACCTGTGAACTCATATATCTTAGTAAAATTCTCCCATACACTCACACACAACTCACATACACTCATAAACCACAAATTAATTAAAACACATAATACCAAATCATATAACCACAATAACATTTTAATTACTCACCTGTGAACTCATATATCTTAACATAAAGTCTAGTAAGAATGACTTTCCCTTCCTAAAGGCTCCAGCCACAGCCAACACACACACAGACTTATCAGCCACTCTAGGGTTTAATAATACTTCCTCCAATGCTTCACTGTCCAGTTCAAAGTTGCCTGTTTCTTCATTCTGGATCATGATGGGCAACGGATGGCCATCCATTACTCTGTAGGGAAGGGAATATAATATATGTCATTACAGTACTTATATACTGTACACATTTTGGAAAGGTGTGTTTGTTATTGTATATAATTATGTACAGTTAGCAAAAAAAAAAAAAAATGCTTACCCTCCTTTTAACAGTGTGATGTAATATTGGTAGGCCTGACTGGTGAGTGTGTTATATACCAAGGCATTGGCTTTGTTATATTATAACTTATATACCTCCGTCACCCTGTGTGTCCCTCAGTGTGTCATGGACAGACAAGTAGGAATGACGTTCTTTCACCCAGTATTATTTTTTCTGGATATTTCAGGATTATTCTTGTTCAAAAATAATCAAACGTATTTCTTTATGTTTAATAATGGATACCGGTAGTTAAATAGTAAGAGTTCTTCAACACTCAAAATTTAATTTATAATCAGCTAAACTTTTGATATAAAAACTTGTCACTGATGCGGCGTGAGTATTATTGGTCGGGGTGAAGACACTGCTCAGTAGGTGGGGTACCAACCTTAGTAACACCACTTACCCATGTTAAAAGTAATGTAGAGGTGGTAACAAAACTTTTTTGCCGACTGTACAGTATATATATACAGTATAAATAAATCTATGTGTGTGTGAGTTACTGTGATTGTGAATACACATCATCCTGTTAAAATATACATAGTCAAGATGTTACCATAAAATACATAGAGTATACAGTATAGTATAGAAATTATTATTATAGTGGAAAATGCAATAGTTAGTTAGTTAGTTAGTTAGTTAGTTAGTACACTACCACACCAAAACACATCCTGAGAAAATGTATATATATATAGGCAGCGTTTATTTTCACCGGTTGGTGAAAATACTATTATCACTATTTTCACCGGTTGGTGAAAATACTAATATTATTATTTTCACCGGTTGACATAATTAACTGTTAGGGCAGGTACTACTGGTCGGCCAAGGCTATATGAGAACGAGGTGTGTAATTTACTGTCTGACAGCTCGCATTGGACTGAGTGCAATCAGGGCTGCCACTCTGTAATTTCAATTCCCCCTACCGAGCGGGCTCATTTTCCCCTACTTCCCCCTACACCCATCCCGAATATACTACACCTAGACGGAGTGTTCCCACTAGTTCAAAACGTCAATTCACTAAAATAAGTTTGAAAATTCGTAATATTGGATCAAAATTCCCTAAACACATTTTAAATACTTGTTACCGGTGGCCTACATATTGCCTACCGTAAGGTGAAAATTAATAAAAAAAATTATATCATAATTTCATTACAAAACTTGTAGAAAATACTTTTTGGTGTAAAATAATAATCTTTTCTTTGGTATTCCATGAAATAAACAAACTCTGGTAATATTTAAAGAACTACGTGTACTGTATGTATGTCACGAGTCAAAAATTGACTCATGACATATTAGTCAATGTGAAGCAGAGATAAGTGGAAAATGACATCTTCACTACCCATATTATGTCACATCGTCCTTTATATTCAGTAGAGGTAAACGTTAACATCTTCACGATTCAGTGGAAGATGATTATCTTCACTATGGTGTGACATCTCAACTACCCACCACACATCTTAACTACCCACCACACACTGGTGCGGCAGATGTGTTGGTGTAAACAGACAAACTAACACATCTTAACTACCCAACACACACTGGTGCGGGAGATGTGTTGGTGCAAACTAACCAATACACATCTCAACATCTTCACTATTAAGTGGGAGATGAATATCTCTGCTACACATCCCTACTATTGTCATTATGTTTAGTGACATCTTTACTATTGGATAGAAGATGTCACTACTTTATTTATAATGTAAGAATTAGGAAGTTATGTAACGTTCCTAGTTACTTTCCAGGTTAACTATAAAATACATATACAAATTGCCCAAGTACAAAATACAAAAACGCCCCAAGTCACACAGCTGTTTTTAGCTCCCCTCGTATTTCTGGCTATACCTGTATTATAACAATATTCCTGCCATTTTCATTCAATAAATATTAGAATACCTTTTAAGAGTGCCTATGAAGACATATATCTATTTTTCTAAGTATAATAGGGAGAAATAAAATTGTGTTCGTTTACGTTTGAAGATAATCGACTTGGATTTGAATTTTACTTTCTTGTGTGTGAAAAATTCCCTACATTATGGCTATATATCGTCATTTTCCACCTACACATTGCTATTTTCCCCGTAGGTATCCCCTACCCCCCTACGTTAGATTGAAATCCCCTACCGTAGGGGAAATCTGGGTCCCCTACGAGTGGCAGCCTTGAGTGCAATCAATGTTAAAGTGTCATTCTGTAAAAGCCATGTTTTGTGTTTCATTTGATACTACAAACCCAACTGCTTCAAATGAATAAACCAAACCACAACAAACCAATTAATGAACAACAATGAAATATCTTTAATGAGTTTTTAAATTAAATCTTTTAATGAGATTGGAAGAAAATTCAAAGCGTAAGTGTTGAGTTTGTACAGTCACTCCTAAAAGAAACGGACCCCCCTTGGCTCAAGCTACAGTAACTCGTGGGTGTCCAGATCTGGATAGCCACTAATTACTGTACCTCGAGCAGAAAGGTGTCCGTTGCTTCGGAAGTAGAGAATCTGCTCCCCGGTGAAAATATTAACTACTTTATTTTCACCGTTCGGTGAAAATAGTAGAAATGTTATTTTCACCAACCGGTGAAAATAATCACTCCGTTATATATATTATAAAACGAACGAATTTAAGGGGGTGTGGGAGTAGGGGACAGGCTTGGGGGGTGCGGGAGTAGGGGACAGGCTTGGGGGGTTTTGGGGGGTGCGGGAGTAGGGAGACAGGCTTGGGGGGGTTATGGGTGGGTGCGGGAATAGAGGACAGACTTTCTACCCCACCCCCACCCCACCCCAAGGCTGTCCCCCTACTCCCGCACCCCCCCAAAGCCTGTCCCCTAATTCACACGCCCCCTTAATGATATACAACTATAGTAAAGATGTTAACATTTATAAACATACAGTACATACATACATACATACATACATACATACATACGGTTATTATTTTGTTATTATGAGAATATACGGTTATTTTGTTATTATGAGAATATACGGTTATTATTTTGTTATTATGAGAAATATACGGTTATTATTTTGTTAGTATGAGAAATATACGGTTATGAGAATATTCGGTTATATTTACTAACATTATTAATTTGTTATTATGGAAATATTTCAAGACTTACGTATCTTCCATTTCCATCTTGTAGTTATAGTAGTTGTAGTTGTAGTTTGTTGATTGTTTTTCTCTACAGGTAAATACACACAAATAATAATAATAATAATAATAATGTCTTGAAATAAATCACCAATATATATATATATATATATACTGTATATATATAATATATATGTTTATATATTAATTTATGTAGGTGTACTTTAATATTAATAGTCTACCTGAAATTATTGGTAAAGAAAGGTGTGTGTGTGTGTGTGTGTGTGTTTGTATGTCAATGTATTAATCAAAACAGTTGTAATGTAAGTAACCGAACACAATCTTAATATTTTTAAATAAATACAATTATATTTTTTTGTTGTTGTTGCTTTCATACGTTGTGGGCCTGGTGTTTGTTTGTATATGAAGCCATCATATACATAAATAAACACAACAAGCACTGGGCTTCGACCACCACGGCTGCGCCGTGGGTGCTTTTGCCTGTGGCGCTGCTCGCTACGCTCGCGGCTCGCTACACTCGCCCCCCCCCAACTTGCGGCATGCTGCGCTCACCCCTCCACCCCCGCTCGCCGCTCCACCCCCCCCCACCCCCCAATCAGATGTCACACCAGGTAGTGAAGATGTCAAGTAGTGAAGAAGTACTACACATGAAATGCCCGGTACTTTAGATGTATGTATGGTGAGTGCCACATTTTATCACGGAATTGCATTTTTTGAGAATTTTGGGAGATTTTTTGAAAGTTTGGAAAGGTTGCAATTTTTAAGATACACAAGCACTGGGCTTCGCCCACCACGGCTACGCCGCGGGTGCTTTTGCCTGCGGCGCAGCTTGCTATGCTCGCCCCCCCCCCACTCGCGGCTCGCTGCTCCACCACACCCCACGCGCGGCTCGCCTCGATCGCCGCTCCCCTCCACTCGCCCCCACCTCCCAATCAGATGTCACACCAGGTAGTGAAGATGTTAATAATTATCTCTGCTAAATATAAAGGGCAATGTCTCTTCCACTTAATAGTGAAGATGTTAACACTTATCATGATGTCACATATGGGCCATAAATATGATGTAAGTCGGGCAATATTTAGGGGGAACAGTAATATGTAAACGAGTAGCTTAAGCAATTGACCCAGCAGGTAGAGAATATTGAAACCGAAGAGCGATGTGATCAGAGAATAAGTCTGGCACTGAGGAGCACTGGACCCGAGATGCTATCAGGCCAGAATAGATATATCTATATAGGGTCTCTAGGCCAGAAGAGAGGATGTAATATAGAGTATCTCCCCGGCAATGAGTGGCACCACCAGTGTTCCAGCGTGTCAGATGATGCTTACGGATATATGAAAGGAGACGAACACCATTACGATTAATAGAGCCAGAACCATCACCCAAATCAGAATGCCGAGCATTAAAATCTCCCCTATACACCATACCACACACTGTTGGAGAAGGAAGAGCCTCAAGAGTGAGTCTAGCTGGGGCAGAATAGACATTACATAATTGGAGTACTCCATTACCAGGTAGAACCTCAAATAGCTGAAAGGTCATGTCAGGATCAGTGGAGGTACGGAGAAGGCGATGTGGCAAGGATCTATGTATGTATGTAAGTCAGGAGTTGCCAGGTCTGCTTGACGAAAAATCCCCAACTTCAACATCAGAAATTTTCTTTAATCTCAAAAATTCCCTGTTTACTCCTAATGCGTACAGTACAAATCTGGCAAAACTGTACGCATTAGGCAAGAAACAGTGATGCCAAATATTGGAACAAAATCCCTAGACATTGGAAATTTGAGGAAACAATGGGAAAATTACATAAAGATTGTTCAGGAGTAACTAGGGAAATTTGCGACGATTATGAGTAAACAGGGAATTTTGAGTTGGGGATTTTTCGTCAAGCAGACCTGGCAACACTGCGCACAACACAACAACCATGGAGGTATAATCTAAGAGGAGGCGGCATGAGCCGCTCGTCCTGTACACCCAAAGTGAAGCAAGGGGCGGAGCCTATTACCCTACCCCCCATTGACTCAAAACATTGCCTCGCCCGCTTTACTCCCATTATAATTATGGTCTTATTTTCTCATATATCCTATAATCATAGCCAGAAAGAGACTTGAATTTGTTCCATATATGATAACTACATAAAATTATCCAATTCTGTATATTATCAAAAGTACTTAAACCCATTAAATATCGCTGTTTCCAGCTAGAGCATTACCTCTTCTCGCAAACTTTTCCTAGGAGTATGAATGAAAGAATGAATTGATTAATGAATGAATAGTTTATTTTATGCAAAATGTATAGTAAAAGAGAAGGTGATAGCTTACACACCAACCCACAGACCATATTATAACGTTACATAGAAATAACAAGTACAGATGACCACACGTGAATCTGGTATGCCTCGCTACTTGCGAAATACCTACAACAGGAAGGAAAGTGAGCAAAAGTTATAGTTTGTTGACAAGCAGATAGTAATAATATTTTACTGTCTGCCTGTCAACAAACTACATCTTTTTTCACTTAAATTTCCTTGCGTTGTAGCCACCTCAGTGTGCTGTGAAGATATGTGATCTGCAGTGAAAATGTAGCCTACATAGTGTAGTGAAGATGTGTATAATGTAGTGAAGATGTGGTGTGTTGTGATGATGTGTATAATTAAGGTAATGGAGATGTGTGTGTAGTGAAGAAGTGTATAGTGTACTGAACATGTGAATAGGGTAGTGAAGATGTGTATATGGTAGGCCTACTGGAGATATGTGATGTGTAGTGTAACACCCAGAACTGTCATGTAATTGTGTTGACACTCATGCAGGTGTGTTGTCTTGTATCAAACACATTTTACCACTTATAAGCCACATGGAATCTTACAATGATGGCTGCATCATTTCCTCAGTTTCAGTTCACTCTGATTTACACAGAAATATTAATTTTACTCATCAGTCCCAGGCAGTAATTTCACAATTATAAAAACTCTTTCCGCACATTGGCTTAACTTAGACTACGTTTTTTTTTAACTTACACCTAAATTCTCAACAACCAAATAGTCTACATAGTAAACACAATTATAAATTAAATATCTTTAAAACATTATGAAATATGCTAAAACATTCATAATACAATCTCTCAACACTCGAGTTATCCTTCAGGCCAACCCTAACTTAGGCACAAATAGGTCCCCCCATGGAGCCAGTTTATCATTTATAACCCTGTCAATGCTATATATACGTCAGGTTATACATTAATAGTTAATATCACAACACTATAATAGCCTTGGCTTTACAGTTTTTGTGTGTACAGTATTAATATTCTACAGGACATGGGTACGTGTCGCGGTGTGCGAGGCAGGTGATGAAATTCACTTCGTTGATTTGTCAATTTCTGTCGTATATTTTTCTATATGACTTTCTTAACATACATATGAAATGTAGTAGAAAGACTCCTGTCTCTCTGGGTACACCTATATGCTGAACACGCCAGCATTATCTTAAAAAATGGCAAAGAATGTTGGTGAAATTGATGGTCCGACGTGATGAGCTGAGGTTTGTTTTGAGTCAATGGGGGGTAGGGAGGACAGCCGACCAATAGAAAACTGGCTTCACTTCTGTGACGTCATGCCGCCTCCTCTTAGATTATACCTCCATGGCAAATACCTACACTGGAAAGCTTGCAAGGAGCTGGTAAGTTAGGAGGCATAATTAAAGGGAAATATACTTTGGATACATTGGAGTACCTTGATTCCTCCAAAGTATTATGCCAAGAAACAGAACCTGGTGAACAATATTAATGTAATAGTTGTGTAACATAGTTATCTGGGTTATTAGATAAGAATAAATCTAATAAGTATAGGGTTGTGAGTTATAAGTGGAGTGATATTAAAAGGAGTCAGTGAACAGCTCACATTCAAGTCCAGAATTATCAGTTCTTGATGAAGGAATGAGCCATTCAACATTATGCAAGTTGAAATGATCCAAAATGATAATTTCCGAGGCGTGGTTAATATCAATATTACACCGTGTGTGTATTGTGTGTGTGTGGGGGGGGGCTTAACAACATCAACAACAGGGTACGGCGGCCATCATGAACAGTGTTGCCAGATCTATTTGACATCATTTCCCTAACTTTTCCTTTACAATTTCACTTGTTTACCTCAATAATTCTCTGTTTACTCTTGATCACTGACGGTCTTTTTGGTATTTTTTGTTCTGGTAGAACTTTCCCTGTTTATTCATCAACAATATTTATATAATGTCCCTATGTGGACTTCAATATTACCTAAAACAATTTCTATGCATCTGGCAACACTGATGATGATAAACAATATAAGTCAATGTAGAGACTGTGTATAATATTAACATTATTAATAGAAATATATCGTTACATGAGATATAAAAATATGATGTTGACATTATAATAATTCTTTCACAATTATATAAATAGAGAGAGAGGGAAATATATTATATTTATTATATATATAGTTTTATAATAACATTATAACAAGAAGAGCTCATTTGTTAAAGATTGAACAAAATAAACAAAGCAGCAGCTGCCAGCTGGTTCAACATACATTACCAAGCAATTGACTTTTTGGTAAGACGTGGCAGCGAAAGGACATTAGTGCTTGGGCTCCGCAAATATTTCCAGTTTTTGAGCAATTGACATCAACAAACATACCTACACACACATACCAACACATACAGATAGTGCAGAAGGAAGGAAAGTGCCTCTAAGCAAGAAATGACAAAGGTAAACATTGGGCCTGAAAGAAACCGGAAATGACGAACATGCAGGGAGACGATCAACCGGCCAACCAGCAGCAAACAACAACAACAGCAGAAATGATGGAGTGTACCACCACCAACAACAACAAGAGGACTCTATCTCCAGATACACCTGGTGACGTATTCATCACTGCTAAAAGCAAAAAATCATATAGCTGATGTGGCAGCTTCACCACCAAGCATTGTTAATGTAATCAATAACCCACCCCATGCTAATGTTATACACAAACACCATGATAATAATAACACCCATATAACTGTATTAATGAAGTCTGTTGAGGGTTCACAATGTTTTGTACACCCCAAGAGGGTGTCAGAGGCAATATTCAAGTCTATATTTGCAAAGAAATATATTGAAAATACCCTGGTCACCACTGGCAAAGGCAGAGGGTTAAAGTTTAGTGTGGCCAATATCGACGGCCTGGTAAGTGTGCCTGAGTCGGTGGTCATGCTGGGCGAGTGGCCAGTTAAGTGCTGGATCGCTGGTGATGACGATCCGACATATCAATACGGGAGGATTTTCCCAGTTTCCCATGAACTTAATGACAAAGACGTACAGGAAGGACTGACCATACTAGACGATCAGCCGACAAAACTGTTGACAGCTTTCAGACTGCCAGATACGACAAGGGATGGGGAGAGGGTGCCAAACATGGCTATTCGGCTGAAGTTCAGGGGACCACTCCCTGAGAGGGTTGTCCTGGATTCAGTGGTGTACCGTGTGAAGCCGCACACTCTCCCCGTCCTGAGGTGCACCCGATGTCTTCTGTTTGGCCACGGAAACATCTCCTGCGGAGGTAAGATCCGATGTGGGAGGTGCAGTGGTTTCCACAGCACTGATAAGTGTGAGAGAACACAACACTGCTACTTCTGTCTGGGAGCACACAGACCAACATCTAAGCAGTGCCCGGCATACATCAGGGCTGTGAAGGTCCAAGAGACAACATGACCCTGATACCTCCATGCAGGAAGTCAAACGCCAACTGAGGGAAATCCGTCCGGATACTATTACAACCAAACTCCATTCACAACCTCATACAAAACCAACAAACCTAAACATTTACCCCCTCAGCCCTCAGATAGTTCTCCCCGTAGCGGCTCGTGGCAATTCCACACCGCCACGACAGCCTTCTCCAGCACCAAAAGACACTACACACGCACCCAACAGCACACCAAAACCACAACGTAGAAATAGGACACCTCGCAAATCTCGAATAATTTCCTCACCACCCAAACAACCTAAACACACAAACAGTCCTAAAACCCGCAAAGCCAAAACTCCTCAAAAAGCACCCCCAAAATCCAATGCACCACCTATAACACTGCCTATACCTTATCCTCGTCCTTCCCTACCCAATCCACCATCCCTCCCTCAGCCTCAACCACAGCCTTCACAACACATGCCCTCGCTTGGTAGTGTAGGCCTTACTCACACAGCTTCCTCACTTCCAGCCCAGCATGCTTCGGGCTTTGCATGGCTGGCTTTCATTAGTGGTATAGTACCTATTGCACTAGAATTTATCACACACATTTCATCTGGTCTTGGCCTAAGGGTGGCCTTCTGTAAGTGCTTGCCAGGGTTCCTGACCTTCCTTATGTCACTTTCTCAGTGAATACTTTACTCCCACACCATTTCATCCTCTGGAATGCCCGGTCTATGTACCGGAAACTTCCAGTCTTTAAAACCACGCTCTCATCATATTCTCCTCTAATAGTTGGCATATGTGAGACGTGGCTCACAGATGCATTCTCTCCCTCCTTTCCAAACTATGTTTCTTACAGGGTAGATAGAACACCTGGACAGGCAGGAGGCGGCCTCCTTCTCCTGGTGCATCAGTCTCTCCCTTCTAGTCCTCTAACTATTACTTCCTTTCCAGGAGGTGGGCTAGAGCACTTGGGAGTTACAGTAACCTTTGATACAGGGCCAATTCAAATACTATTGCTTTATAATCCATGTTTGGATATTTCATTACAAGAATTTAAGCATTTGTTTTCACAACTTTCCTCCCAGTCATTAATTATGGGTGATTTTAATGCCCATCATGAATTCTGGGAACCGGCCCTGCCCAGAAGCAGGAGAAACCGGTCGGGGTTGGCCCTCTCGGGTCTTTTGATGGACAGTGACACTATCTCTCTACTTACCCCACCTGGCCTCCCTACCAGGATTGATCCAGTTTCAGGGAAATCCTCTACCTTGGACTTATGCCTGGGAAATGGCTCACTCCTCCTAACCACAATAACAACTGGCCCTAACATGGGTAGTGACCATCTTCCTGTAGTAATATCCTTTCAATTTACAACACCTCCTCCCACATCACGTAGACCCTGTTGGTCCCTCAAAACGGGTGACTGGGAAGCTTTTCACAAGAATTTAAATTCAGTTATTCCTCCAAATACCCTCCCATCAAAAGTCAAAATTCAATACCTCACTGACACATTGGTGGAAGTGGGGTCTAGTCATTTTCACCTTAATACTTCCCGCCCTTACCGCACTTTCAGGGTTCCCTGGTGGAACAGAAAGTGTTCGGCCGCCCTTCAGGCAAAGCGTCACGCCTTCAATGCGTGGCGCAAACGTCCCATCAATACCCTCCGTCAACGCTATAGATATTTAGAGGCCAAATGCAAACGTGTTATTCTTGATGAGAAACATTCTGCATGGGCCTCATTTTGTGCTTCCCTATCCTTTGCAACCTCAGTCACCCGAGCTTGGTCATTCTTCAGGAAGATGGTCAGACCCCAACCCCCATTAACTTTCCCGTTAATTAGTAACGGTGCCCACCTAACCACTGATGCCCAAAGAGTCGAGTGTCTTGCAACCCACATTCACACCACACTCGGCTCACCAGATCCAGTACCCACACTTGCATTACCCACTTCCTCACACACCAGCCATATAATTAGCACTGCTATCACTTCCCAGGAGCTTTCCTTAGCTTTACACTCACTGTCCTACAGAAGGGCCGCGGAACCGGACAACATCCCGAACGAGTTTCTCCGTCACCTCCCAGATGCTCTGGCTCATGTTCTATTAAGCATCCTCAATGACAGCTGGTTGTTGGGGGTGTTTCCTTCTGTGTGGCGTCATGCTATCACAATACCTATTCCTAAACCTGGCAAGGACCCAACAGAGGCAGCTTCCTACAGGTCCATTAGTCTTCTATCTAACATTAGTAAAATCTTTGAGAAAGTAGTTTAAAATAGACTAACCTGGTGGTTGGAACGCGAACACCTTCTTCCACCCAACATGTTCGGCTTTCGCCCTCATCGGGGCACTCTGGATGTATTGCTCCAGCTGGAGCACATAATACAGGAGGGATTCAACCACAAAAAAATCACAATAGTAGCTTTTCTTGACCTTAACCCTTAAAGGACCGGGGATAGTGAAATTACTGTGCCTCCCAGGACCGGGGGTTGAGCGAAAAACACGTAAAATAGCCTGTTTTCGCATGCTCTGTACTCCTAACCTACAACGAACGAGTGTATTATTTTAGTGCCATGAGAACGAGCTACTCTTCCTCTTTCGATTGGTACCAATGGGAAGTCTGTAGGTTTAATGGTTACAGAATTACGACGAGTTGAATGAGGTACTGTCGCCGTACGTTGAGTGCTAGTGTTTGGGTGGGTGTGGTGACCGTGGCAAGGTAGTAGAAAATGGGTTATAGGCGCTCGTCAGCTAAGTCACTCACCAACACACTCGGACATAACAACATCAATAATACCTCAATTTTACCCTAGAAAAGGCAGTGTGTACTCAGGCGGGGTTCTCACCAATACGTTTGCAGTCCGTTTGCACGGAGTCCGTTCAGGTTGATGACGTCACGAACGTCCGTGTATGTGCCCAAACAGTGGGAATGCGGTGCGCGTTGCGACCTCACGGAAACGGACCACGTCCAACGTTGAGGATGAACTAAATTCATCTTTTTGGGTAGCAACGTTGGCGGTGGTGTCCATTTATAAAGTTGTTGACTCATCAATATATGAAAATAATATGAATTAAAGTTATTTGTTCGCAAAATGATACGATTTTATGTAAATAAAATAATAATCATAATATTTTTGTGTATAGTTCGTCAATTTATGTACGATTAATAAGAATGTACATTGGAACTGGAGGCTTGGCAACACCGCACTCTGGTGCTGGGTAAACAAACAGCCTACCAGCCAAAACAACAGTTGTAGCTGCTCACTACATTAAAACACAATTATTAAAAGTTGAAGACCAGGTACAACAAAATGATTGAATTAAAAAATTATTTGATATCATCCATGATTCTAAATAATATTTGTAATGTAAATGCATATAAGGTTGTAATTAAAAGTACTAGAAAACATCCGCATTTTTAATAGGCTGATATGGTATCTAGTTTATTGGTTATTATTTTATGCCTTTAGTAAATCCTTGTCCATCTCCGGTAAAAACTCGGCCATAGTCGCTTGTTGTTGATGTGGTGAAGAAACGGGCGGGAAACGTCGCTCAACTCCTCTGTATCCGTCTGGACGTTGTGTTCGTGACGTCATCAACCTGAACGGACTCCGTGCAAACGGACTGCAAACGTATTGGTGAGAACCCCGCCTCAGTCTGAGCAGCCAATCCTACTATAAACCAGTGTAGCCAATGTCTGGAGTAAAAAAAAAATGGGGAAAATTCCTTAACCTTGGGAATTTTTAGCAATTCGGCATATGCCGGACCCGGTCCTTTAAGGGTTAAGTATATTGTAAAACTGTGCTCAAAGTAGAGTTACAAAATGCTCAAGTACATTGTAAAACTGTGCTCAAAGTAGTGGGTAGAGTTACAAAATGGTGCTCATATCTTGCCACACAAAGTACCCTGAAGGGGTCATTTTTTTTCTTTGTCTTTCATTGTTAAAAGCTTTAATTTGTTTCTGTTCTTCACTGTACCAATCTGCATACCAAGTGTCTTTCTTTCCTTGAATAATATGGTGATAATGTGATATCGTAGGTTTAGTTCACTCACCAGTACAAAGGAAGTGCTAACGCTACAAAATGGCAGGTTACGTTTTTTTTAAAACTTGCCAGATGTCCTAATACACCCCTCATGTGTCCAGGAAGAACGTAGGGTCAAAGATTATCCATTAACAGCATAAATCAATGGAGGTCCGAACTCCCCCCCTATATATCCGAAGTGACCCCCCCCCCATGGGGAGTTCGGCCACCCGTTCAGACACGTCTCCACATTAGTTAAGAATCTAAAAAATATTTGGTAGTGTTATGAATTGATAGCCCATTGGGCCAGCTATCTATAGCATACATAACATTTGGTATAATCCAAAATACATGGGTAGGAGACTTGAAAAACCTTAAAAAACGTACGAACTCACCCCTCCTTACGGTACTATATATCATTACCATATCATAGGTGGTACAATTTTTCCACACGACCCAAGGGGTGGTTTGCTAGTGCGTTTTTTTGGTTTGACTTGAGTTTTCCCTGTAGGCCTAATCTCCGGTAACAGTACAGTACTGTACTTTGCACAGAGGTGGGTGATTAGCTAATATCCACCAGGAACATAATCACTTGTATAGTCTTTTGTAGTCTTCTTCCTTTTCCTCCTCTCAACAGTCTTCTTTGCAGATCCCAAGAGTCGTAGTTGTTCTTGAATTTCTAAGCCTCGGGCATCATGTACCCCTCCCAGGATTTTGTACAGAAGACACCCTGACTTGTACCCAGTGTTATGTTCCAAGGCAGACATCAGGAAGGCAAACTTCACCTTTTTGTGGCCATGGAATTTCACCTTCTTGCTTTTTTTCCAGAGTTTTGAAAGAAAGGACTCGTTCACATTTTGTGTCTTTCCCTTGATGCACCTTCCTAATAAGTCTTGCTTAGTTAGGTCTCTATATATTATTGCTACTGCCTGTCTGTCCTCTTTGATGTTGATGTGGATTATCTCTCTCATTGTGTTATGTGATGGTGGAGTCTTGTTATTAGCTAGAGCTCTGTTGTAGAAACACCAACATTCCTTGCCTTGTGGACACTTTAAATGTCTTTGATCTGTGTCGGAGCTTGTGACATGGAGGTAAGATGCCATTATTTCTGACTCCAGTTCTGCAATTTTTGACTTGTCTCCTCCTGTCTTTTCCACAAATCTTCTTACTGTTGTACCATAATACCCACCAAGTTTATCAGTCACTTTGTCTGTCAGTTTTCCTATTCCACCAAGTTTACTTTTCATTCTTACCTTTCCAGTTTTTGTCTGCATAACCTCAGAAAGTTTTTTTTTTTTTCAATGACCTCAGTCTGGTACCAAGCCTCTTTGAGATATGATTCAAGCACTCCTCCTTTATAACTGGATAATTTACTCCATATGGTCCATCACCACTGTTCATCTTGCACACAGCATTGTATGCAGATGAATCTCCATCTCCAACAAATGTAACATATCTGAGTTTTGTTGCCAAAGATCTTCCCCACAATGTTACAGCAGCTGCTGATTCCATCTTGCCTGATGATTCACTAAAGTTCTTCTGACAGTCATGTTTACTCGTCCACTGAAGGTACTTGGGTCTAAATGACTTATCCTTTTTTACCATTTCACTCCAATAGGTGCATTCTTGATAATATTTACTGTATGTGTGACCATCTACAATGTAACCAGTATGAGCCTCAATAATTATACCTGCTCCTACCAGTGATGTGTGGCCACGAGTCATCCAAGTACTGTACCATCATACACCACATCTATTGGTAAATTTCCATCTGAATCAGGGAAGATATTTAGCTCTGAACTATAATAATCAGAGATGGCTTTCACTACATATTCATTGTACTCTTCATACTTGACTCTAGCCATTTTTTCTAGTCTTCTTTCATGTAGCACAAATGTAGCAACATCCCAAGGGATGTAGCCAAAGATCTCATACCTGAATATCCCAAGTCATGCTGCATACAAAATTATATTAATGACAGGGAGTTTTGTGCTAAACACTTTCTTTGCTCTTCAATTTTAACTTTTTCTTTAGCCCAGTCAAACATAATTTGGCCACACACACCACACTGTACCTGGTAATCTGCATAACAAAGATGTGCTTTATATAACAGTTCAGATTACTCACTGCAGACACTGCACCTAATAAGTTTTGCCATAATTTCAAGAAAACTGATACTGATGACTCCATTTTCAAAGGAAACAGATGGAAAAGATGGTAATTTATTGTCTAACAGCTTCTTCCTTAGAGCAGCTGAACTTTCACATTGGTGTACAGTACCTGAGGTGGTTGCTTGATCCTCGGTGCTGGATGGTGGATCATCAGGGTTGGTTGGACAAAGACTAAAGCTGGTAGATGGACTATAGAAGCTCGTAGATGGAAGTGTGAAGCTTGTAGATGGTTTCTGGTTGTTGGTAGAGCTGGCTATGGTCGGTGTAGCAGCAACAGGTGGTGGCAAGCCATACTTTCTCCTCGCTCCTCTTCTCTCTACATTATAAGTTGTAGCCTTTATTGACATTGAAGAACATCGACAAAGTTTAAAACGTGAGACATGAGGCATTATAAGGTGACAGGTCGTCGTACAAGGAAGATAACAGAGAAATAACAACGAGTCTGGTAAACAGCGCTCTCGTCTCTCACGTCCTTGGCTGTCTTCTTCTTCTTCGTGTTTATGTATGTATGTATGTCTTGGTCACGGGACTTGCTGCCTCCCTTGCTTGAGGCCCAAATATCGTACAACAACCACAACACCTTGGATTTTGGAAAGAGTACCAGAATTTATGAACAAAAAAATATAACCAAAATATACACTACATCATATGCCCCACTGGGTATTTAAATACGTGCAAAATCCAAAACAAATATACGCCTAGCACAGCTAATGAGTTCAGCTAAGCAAACATGCCAGAATCTCCATTTCGAATATTTTGACTAAAAATGGTAGCTTTGCGCAGTGGCAATATCGTAACCAATGAGGTTAGAGGAATTGCTGCTGTGCAAGTTAGCTAAAGCCAGTATTGGGAAAAGCAAGAACCTCGGTGACCTACCCCTCCCCAGGAAAGGTAGGTAAGTCTTACCCCGCCTCCAAGTGGTGACCTCGGGGGTACACCTCCTTTTTTTTTATCTTTGTTTTATATACTTAGGAGGTGGAGCTAAAGGGGGAGGCGGTGTGGGGGTGAGATTTAGCTTCCTCACATTTAGGTTTTAAGGTTTTTATTGTAATATGGTGTTTTAGTTTTTTAATTTAATATAGTGAATGTTTTAAAAAAATTTGTACATTTTTGTGATTGATTTATTTTTAATTTTGGACCGTGTATTTTTGGTTTTGACAATGCTGGCGACCCGTGTCCCTCTGGGAATGAGCACTGCATTGGCCTTGCCAGCCATCAGTGGCCCCCCGATGGGGGAGTGGACAACTGTGGCTACTGGCGGGGGGGAGTCTCCGGGCTGCCCTGTAGGGGGAGTGGGTGAAAGGGACTGTATGAGAGTTGTGACAATAAATGTGAATGCAATGACAGATATGATCAAGAGAAGAGAGGTTGTGGAATGTTTTAGGAAGGGAAGAGTGGATGTTATGGGAGTGACGGAGACACATGTGAAAGGATGTGGAATGGCTGAGTGTGGGGAGGGAAGGGAGAGTGGAATGTGGGAAGGAATGGAGGGAGGGGTAGTGTGGACAGGTATGAATGAAAAGACTAAAGGAAGAGGGAAGGAAGGGTGTGCGTTGTTGGTGTCTCCGTGGGTGTGGAAGGGAGTGGATGGACATGGGTGGAAGGGGTCAAGGATTGTGTGGATGACAGGAAAGATTGGAATGGTAAGGTATGCATGGGTGTGTGCTTATGCACCCGTGAATGAAAAGAGCAAGACTGGGAGAGAGAAGATGAGAGTGTTCTGGGTAGAGTTGAATGCATGTCTGAGAGGGATTGATGATGGAAGGAGAGTGGTAATGATGGGTGATATGAATGGAAAGGTGGGAGGTGAAGAAGTGGGGAATGTTGTAGGTAAATGGGGTGTAGAAGGAATAAATGAGAATGGTGAGTATCTGGTGGATGTCTGTGCTGAGAGGGGGTTGTTCTTAGCCAACACCTTCTTTCAGCACAGGATGATCCACCGGTACACCTGGCAAAGAAGGGATGAGAGAGGAGAACAAAAGAGTCTGATTGATTATGTGGCAGTAGATGAAAGGTTGAGGAAGGATGTATGTGATGCAAAAGTGGTGAGAGGAATGGTCCATTGCTCCGACCATTATGCGGTGTTGGTGAGGATGAAGGTCAGAGTGAAGTGGGAGTATTGTAAGAGGGGTGAAGGGGTGAGGAATAGGAGGGAGGTGGCTAGCGGAAAATTGGATGTAGCAGAGTATAGGGAGGAATATAAGAGGAGGGTGAGTGAGGTGCTGGGGGATGCAAGGATGGGGATACGAGAGGGAATGGGAGTGAATGATGTGTATGAATTGTTTAAGATGAGTGTAGTGAGGACAGCAGTAGAGGTAGTAGGGTATAAGTCACAGAAGAGGGGTAAGAAAGGGAGTGCTTGGTGGTCAGAAGAAGTGAAAGATGCAATAGAGAAGAAAAAGAAGGCATACAAGAGAACTTTACAGAGGAATGTGTCGGAAGAAGTGAGAGAGAGATGGAAGAGAGAATATAATGTATGTAAGAGACAAGTGAAAAGGATAGTGAGTGAGAGTAAAAGGAGAGTGGATGAGGAGTTTGGAAGGAAACTGAATGAAAAGTTTAAAGAGAACAAGAAACTATTTTGGAAGGAGGTTAAAAGAGAAAGAGGAGAAGGAAAATCTGGTAGTGTGAGAGTGAAGAGAGAGGATGGAGTTGCTGTGAGTAGAAGTGAGGAAGTGAAAGAAGTGTGGAAGATGCATTTTGATCGTTTGATGAATGAGGGGACAGGAGGGGAGGCAGTGGTGACATGTATGGGGATGGAGGCAGGTTGTAGACGACAGGATGCTCAGGGAGAATTAGGAAGGGAAGAGATTAGGAAAGCAATAGGCAAGTTGAAGATGGGAAAGGCACCGGGGGTAGATGGGATAACGGCTGAAATGTTAAAGTATGGGGGGGAGGTAGTGGTGGAGTGGATGTTGCTTATATGTACATTGGCATGGAGGCAGGGAGAGGTACCAGAGGATTAGAGGAGGGCCATAATTGTGCCATTGTATAAGGGGAAGGGGAGTAAGGAGGAGTGTGGTAGTTATAGGGGAATAAGCCTTCTTAGTGTACCGGGGAAGGTTCTAACTGAGAGACTGATGGAAGTGACAGGGAATAAAGTTGGTGAGGAACAGGGAGGGTTCAGAAAGGGTAGAGGATGTGTGGACCAGATATTTGCGCTAAAATCGATAGTGGAGAAATATATAGGGAAGGGTAAGAAGTTGTATGCTGCCTTCATGGACTTGGAGAAGGCATACGATAGGGTTGATAGGAGAGCTATGTCAGAGGTGTTGAGAATATATGGTGTTGGGGGATCTCTACTGAAAGGTATTGAGGCTTTTTATACAGATGCAAAAGCATGTGTGCGGGTGGAGGGTGATCTGAGTGAGAGTTTTAATATTAGTGTAGGGCTGAGACAGGGATGTGTTATGTCACCATGGTTGTTCAATATATATATGGATGGGTGTATGAGAGAGATGAAAGCCAAAGTGAATGGTCTGGGGGTGAAGTTGAAGCTGAATGAAGTAAATTGGTCCTTGGCGGCAAGTTTGTTTGCAGATGACACTGTGCTGATGGCTGAGAGTGAAAGGGAGTTGCAGAGTGTGGTGGACAAATTTCAGTCTGTATGTAAGCGAAGGAAACTGAAGGTGAATGTGGGTAAAAGTAAAGTGATGGTGTTTGAGAGAGCAGAAACGGAAGTGATTGACTTTGCTACACCTTACAGAGTGAAAGTACCAACTGGGACGAAGTGTGAGATAACCCTAAGGGGTGAGAGGATGGAGGAAGTGAAGGAGTTTAAGTACCTGGGGACAGTTATGTGTAAACATGGAAGTATGGAAGGAGAAATTAGGGAGAGAGCAGTGAAGGGTAGACAGGTCATAGAATCACTGGGGAGGATAATGAAAGGTAGAAGTGTGAGTATGGAAGTGAAAAGGGGACTAAGGAACAGTATAATCTTGCCAACACTGACGTATGCGTCGGAGACCTGGACATGGAGTAGGGCTCATCAGTCAAGAATAGGTGCTGTGGAAATGAGTTATCTGAGAGGTGCATGTGGACTGACAATGTGGGATGGAGAAAGTAATGAGAGTGTGTATAGGAGATGTGGTATGAGTGAGAAGGCAATTGGTATTGAGTGTGGAGTGGTTGAGAGAGTGAAACGTAATACTTTGAGGTGGTTTGGACATGTGGAGAGAATGCAAGGTGAGGAGTTTGTAAAGAAGGTGTATGTAAGTGAAGTTGTGGGACGTGGTGTGAGAGGCAGACCACCAGTAAGATGGCAGAACAGAGTGGAAGAGTATGTAAAGGAGAGAAACATGAGGGGGAGGGGAGGGATTGAACAAGTAAGGAGGGAGTGTGAGAACAGGGAAGACTGGAGACTTTTCTGCCGTGGCCACCCCCTTCGGGGGAGTTCCCGGAGGGAACGAGGCGTCAGAGCTATAGATAGATAGATAGGTATATTAGTGTCAGTAGGTGTAGGTGTAGGTGTAGGTGTGGTTGGGGGTTGTGGTTGGTAGCGTCGAGTGCCTTTTAGGTGAAGATAAGGGCATTCTAGGTATAGGCAAAGTCTGTCTTTTTCGGAATGTTTGCATATAACGGGATGATAGTGGGTGCAAGTTTGAGATGTGCAACCCCTTTTTGTGTTCCGACCATAAATTCTGTACTTGTAGCAGACTTTGGGGTGAGCATAGTTGCACTTTTTTCCTGAGCGCCCATATTTGCAGGAATGAGTTTTATAAAATTTGCAGATTTTTATCTTCTTATTATCATCACTATTTTTATTATTAGTGTTAGAGGTGTTTGTGGTAGAAGGCAAGGTTGGATTGACTGGGGGGTTAGGTTTGTTAGGGTCAACCGAGGCCGTTTGTAGTGACTGCTCAATGTCACTACATTCTTGTTCACTGTCATTTTCATTTTCTATAGTATCATTTTGTAGGTTATCAGAGGCAGCGTTAATTATTACTTCCAACGGCTGCTTGCACACACTAACATCTTGATCACTGTAGGTTATCAGAGGCAGCGTTAATTATTACTTCCAACGGCTGCTTGCACACACTAACATCTTGATCACTGTTGTTTTTGCTTTCATTCTCTATAGTCTCCTCTGCATCAATGAGAAGATTAGAGACAAAAGCAAATTTTCGATCATAATCTTCGTCATTCATCGAGGTACGAACACAAAGTTCACACTTGTATTTATGTCGAGTCGTGAACTAATTGACTAGTGCATATGTTGGTAATTTGGAACAGTTTGGATGAATATATTTATCACATTTCTTGCACTTTATGCTTTCTAAAACACAGAGTTTAGAACATATAACACATGATTGCTCTGGTGGGGGTAAATTAGTACGTGACATTGTGTTGGTTTAGAATTTGGGTCGGGGTTAGTCAGCTGTTCAGGTGGCCGGGGTGGGAAGGCAGGGAGAGGGGGGGGGGTTATCGGCAGTTATCGACTGTTTCTGTTGACATCACAGTCCACCTGCGCATGCGCAAACATCAGGAACAGGGTAGAATGGACGGTATAGCCTGGGAATTTCTATTATACACTGTTACTGTGACTAAGTCCAGCTACACCAATAATCCAGAACCTGACAACTTGTTCCTTTGCCACTTATAGAGCTTTATGGGCGTTTGGGTGTGTGTATGGGGAATATTAACACAGGAATTAACACTGGGAATCGGAGCTTAATTGTAACACGTCTTTACTCCACGACACCGACTGACACACACACACACCTGAGATGAAGTTCGGTCCGTAGTGGGACCAGGGCCATGTGAAGCGCCGCCCTCATGTAGTGTGTGTAATGTGTTGCAGTATGCTGTTACCTTCCGTAGTGGTGTGGTAGTGCGGTAGTGATGGTTTGTCTGGTATGTTTCTTAAAAATTGGTCTAAATTCTTTTTAAAATGTTCTAGTGTTGTATTTTGTTCTCTTATATTCTTGGGTAGTTTGTTGTATAATTTCGGCCCTTGTATTGCAATAGAGTTTTCTTTCAATGTTTGAATTCTTCTCCATGTGCCTGTGATGGTTGGTACTATACATAATAACCCTCTCCGTCCACTGTTGCCAGTTGTAATGGCGTTAGAAGGCTCTAAGTTGGGGACCAGTCCATTAATTATTTTCCAGATATATATGACTATGTATCTCTCTCTTCTTCTCTCTAGTGAGTATAAGTTCAAGTATTTTAATCTTTGCCAGTAATTCACGTTGTTTAGGCCTGCAATTCTGTTCGTGTATGTCCTCTGAACGGCTTCCAGTTTTCTTATATCTCCGATTCTCGTAGGACTCCACAGTTGGCAGCAGTATTCCAGCATTGGTAGAACTAACGACTTGTAGAGGGTGATCATTGCTCTAGTTTCTTTTGTTCTAAATGTACATAGAATCCATCCTATTGTTTGTCTAGTTCTGGTTACAGTGCTGTCTATTTGTTGGTTGAAGGTGGCGTTGTCACTTAATATTATACCTAGATCGCGTACTTGGTTTGTTTGGGTGATGATTGCTGCATTTGGTGTTTCGTAGATGCTTATAAGGTGTTGGAATTTTGGATGTCTGTAGCTCAGTAGTTCGAACTTTGTGCTGTTGAATTCCATGTTGTTATTGTTTGTCCATTGGTATATCTTTGCTAGATCACTTTGCATCAATCCTTTATCTTCTTCATATTTTATACTTTTCAGCAGTCTGGTGTCATCTGCAAACGATGTAGCTTTGCAGTAGTTCATATTTTTGTCTATGTCACTTATATAGATAAGGAATAACAGTGGACCTAGTACCGATCCCTGCGCCACGCCACTTTTCACTTCTGTTATTTCTGATTCTACTCCTTTAACCACCACTGTCTGAGTTCTGATGAAAAAAACCCGTATCCACTCGATCAGTTTACCGCCAATTCCAATGTGACTCAGTTTCTCTATAAGTATTGAATGGTCTACTTTGTCAAACGCTTTTGCGAAGTCTAGGTATATTACATCTACACCAGTTTCATTTTCGAGATAGTTGAGTATGTCCATTCGGTGTTGTAATAGTTGGTACAAACATGACCTCTCTTGTCTGAATCCATGTTGTCCTGGGTTAAATAGCATATTTTCCTCTAGAAATGTAATTATTTTCTTCACGATGATTTTTTCATACACTTTTATAAACATGCGATGTTAAAGCAACTGGTCTATAATTTTTACTTAAGGTTCGGTCTCCTCCTTTGTATATCGGTGTTATTGCACCATGTTTCAGTTTGGTTGGTATTTCTCCTGTGTCCATGGATGTTTACCATAACTTGTATAATGGTATAGAGAGGCTTCGTGCACATTGCTTTAATAATAGGGCTGGGATTTTGTCCGGTCCTGCTGCAGCCTCCTTGTTGATTGTTGCTATGTTGTGTTCTATATCTATTTCGTTAAATTCGATGTCATTTATCTCATTACCTCGTGTGTTTTGCTGTGTGTTTGTATGTCTCGTATGGTTTTGTCGTGGTTCACTGAAGGCTGAAACGTATTGTTCGTTCAGTGCTTCAGAAATTCCTCTAGGATCTGTGATTAGTCTTCCGTTTATGTTGATGGGTCCGATGTTAGTGTGTACTGTTGCCTTGGATCTGGCATAGGAATAAAAATATTTGGGGTTTTCACTGATCGCATCTATGGCGCGTTTTTCTCCTGTTTGTTGTTCGTCTATGAACGATTTTGATAATTTATTTTCGATGGTGGCAATCTTGTGTCGGATTTTTTCACGGTTTGGTGATTTTGTTGTCCTTAATTGTTTGGTTAGTCTGCTCCTTTTTTTCATCAGAATTTTTGGTTCTCGTGGAATTCCCCTGCGTTGTGGCTTCTTCCTTTTCGGTGTATGAGGGGCGCAGATTTCGAATAACTTTGAATGAATAGTCTCAAACATTTCGGTGCAGGTTATATTGTCCAGTTCTTGGTTCCAGTTGATGTTGGTTATTTCTTCGTTGATGTTGTTCCAGTCAGTGTTTTGATTAAAAAAGTTGATAGAGGCCAATGATTCTAGGTTTAGTGGTTTATCTATAGTTTCTTCTTCATATATATTTGTTTCTATTATCACTAGTCTGTGATCAGATAATATAGTATCTTCTACACTTACTTTATTTATAAGTTCTGGATTGTTGATAAATATTAGGTCTATAATATATTTTCCTCTAGTGGGTTCCTTCACCATCTGTTCCATCATAAATTCGTTTGCTAGATTAATTAGTGTGGCAGAGTGTAGTCTATCAGTGGCGGTTCCTCCATGGATGTTCTGAGTATTCCACTGAATAATCGGTAAATTTAGGTCTCCATTTACTAAAGTTGTTGGTTCCGGTGTTCCTAGTTTATTTTTTGTTTCAGTTAATATGTTAGTGAATTGTAAGAAACTTTGTGCTGAACACCCTGGTGGTCGGTAGACTGTAGCTACAAGCATATTCAGATGTGCTATGTGGAGTATGATATATTCAGTTTCACCGTCAGATCCTGTACACAACATTCTGGTTTGAGTCGACCAGTCATTTCTCACATATACTATCACTCCGACTTTTTTCTTTCCTTGTAATCTGTCTCCTCTAAAGTGAATGATTCATATTGACAAGTATGTTGTGTGGGTGGAAGGTAAACACAGGATAGAGCTTCGAGTTATTTATTTCTCTTACGTTTCAGACTACACAGAGTCCATCTTCAGAGAGAAATGACATAGGGAAGAGGGTACCAGAGCTATATATACCGGTGGTGGCCTACACTGCACCTGCCACTACTTAATCTCACCTGACCTCACCTCACCTGACCTCACCTCACCTCACCCCGTCCTTTCTTTTACACTCCAGGGCTATATTGGCTGAGTAACTACACCATTTCATAAATCCTTCCCTATGATTATGAACATTCTTTGTACAAATGTATGCTGCTTCTAATGCCTTCCTCATTTTCTTTTCCAAACCACTGTGAATGATTGATGAACTCTCCCATCCGGGTAAATTATTACATTCTTCAATATGTAGTACCAATGAATTAGCTGTGTTGTGTTTCCTTACGTCAGCTTTATGCTCATATAATCTTTTCTTTATACCTCTTCCTGTTTCTCCTATATACACCTTGTCACACCCATTACATGGTATACTATATATCACGCTGTTATTATTGACACGCTTTTCCTTGTTTGCCTGGGTTATTTCGCCGATTCTCTTTCCAGATGATGTTGCAATTTTTAAACCAACCTTGTTCATTTGTCTATCAATTACCGAGCCAATATTAGAATTAGGTACACATATAAATCTTTTCTCGTTTTTCTCGCTGATATTAGTTTCATCTTTCTTTCGTTTGATTATCTTGAGTGCTTTGTTTTTAAGTTTAAGAAACTAATATCAGCGAGAAAAACGAGAAAAGATTTATATGTGTACCTAATTCTAATATTGGCTCGGTAATTGATAGACAAATGAACAAGGTTGGTTTAAAAATTGCAACATCATCTGGAAAGAGAATCGGCGAAATAACCCAGGCAAACAAGGAAAAGCGTGTCAATAATAACAGCGTGATATATAGTATACCATGTAATGGGTGTGACAAGGTGTATATAGGAGAAACAGGAAGAGGTATAAAGAAAAGATTATATGAGCATAAAGCTGACGTAAGGAAACACAACACAGCTAATTCATTGGTACTACATATTGAAGAATGTAATAATTTACCCGGATGGGAGAGTTCATCAATCATTCACAGTGGTTTGGAAAAGAAAATGAGGAAGGCATTAGAAGCAGCATACATTTGTACAAAGAATGTTCATAATCATAGGGAAGGATTTATGAAATGGTGTAGTTACTCAGCCAATATAGCCCTGGAGTGTAAAAGAAAGGACGGGGTGAGGTGAGGTGAGGTCAGGTGAGGTGAGGTCAGGTGAGATTAAGTAGTGGCAGGTGCAGTGTAGGCCACCACCGGTATATATAGCTCTGGTACCCTCTTCCCTATGTCATTTCTCTCTGAAGATGGACTCTGTGTAGTCTGAAACGTAAGAGAAATAAATAACTCGAAGCTCTATCCTGTGTTTACCTTCCACCCACACAACATACTCCTCTAAAGTGTTGAAACTTGGTCATTTTTATTTTTTCCATTTTGTATTTCTTTTCTTAAGTGTGATTCGGTGCAACATATTAAAACTGAGTTGTACGTTTCAGCTAGTTCTTCTATCATAGCTATCTTGTAACGTTTATTTCTTGTTAATATATCCTCTATGTTACAGCACACTATTGTTTTCTGCTTTATGTTGATGTCTGGTTCTTTTTGTGTAACAGTCTCGTGATCGATATGGTACATGTGGTGGCTGTGTGTCGTAATTAATGTTTTGAGTTAGTTTCTGTCTCCTCTGTGCATCTCATGGTACGTCTTATGATTAAATTCTTGGCTGCAATAAATGCTGGACACTCCCTGTCGAACACGGAATGGTATGTATCTGCCCTGGATGTTTTCATGCAGTGATCACATTTCAAATTCCTTTTTTCATTACAGTCTTTTGACAGGTGATCTTTGTTACAATATCCGCAACACGGGTTTGGTTCAGTACATCTGGCGGTTTTGTGACCATACTCCATGCATTTTCCGCATCTTAAAACCCAATAGTGGTCATATGCGATGCACCGAGACATGTGTATATATACACGTCCTCCATTGTTCATAATTGTGTTCCTGATACGAGGAGATGTTCCTATAATAACCGTTTTATATCCTGGGGCCCCAGGCTTCGAGAACAAGACCTTTATTTCGTTCTCTTCATCTATTAGCTGTGTTATGTTAGAGTTTTTCTCTGTTATCGACTGCGCAATCTCTGAGTCTCTTCAATTGTGTTTGGTACATGCGTCACTGCTATTTTGGACCACAGTTTCCTCTCGTACGAGAGTTCATAGTTGTCGTAATCCTCTGTTTGTTCCAGTGCTCCAATACCTCGATTTTTTGCTTCATTATTAGGAAACACTAGTTTTATGGCATTGTCGCTTACCGTTTTCATGGCCACTGTTGGTACGGTTTTTAGTGCATTTATAATATCAACGTTATTCTCTTCTGTTACACTTATTCCATTTTTACTCTTCATATATACAGCTTGTTGGTTGAAATCTGATTTAACATGGTTTGTAGAATATGTGGCTTCGGCGTATGTTTTATTCTTGTGTTCTGTTTTCTCTTTTTCAACTTTCTGGGCAATCTTTTTTACGTCAGCTCTAAGTTCAGTAATAGCAAGTACTAGTTTGTTGTATTGTTTACCTCTATCGGCCTCACCTGTACCCTGGCGTTCACTATTGTTGTCGGCAGTCTCAGAGCTCAAACTACCGGGGTAACCTATGACGTCATCACAACATT
>JAWZYT010003089.1:50000-87500 GCA_034508575.1 Petrolisthes manimaculis | reverse complement strand
GAGTAATAAACGAAATAATTAAGACACTTTGGTCATATTTAACTATTTTTAGTCAAAAATATATTATATAAAGTTAAATTTCTCATCTTAGGAAATAGATAAATTGATACATGTATAAACTTAAAGATAGACAATACAATTAACTATTAGATGCCATCAACAAATTATCGATAAATAGATGAGTAATAAACAAGAAAATTAAGAAACTTGGTTATATTTTACTATTTTTAGTCAATAATAAATTATATAAAATAAAATTTCTCATCTTAGGAAATAGATAAATAGATACATGCATATACCAAAAACTAGACGATAAAATCATCTATTAGATGCCATCAACAAATTATTGATAGATAGACAAATAGACGAGCAATTAACAAAAGAATTAGGACACTTTGGTCATATTTTACAATTTTTAGTCAAAAATATAATATATAAAGTGAAATTTCTCATCTTAGGAAATAGATAAATAAATACATGTAAAAACCAAAAGATAGACAATACAATTATCTATTAGATGCCATCAACAAATTGTCGATAGATAGATAAATAGATGAGTAATAAACAAGAAAATTAAGACACTTTTGTCATATTTTACAATTTTTAGTAAAAAATATATTATATAAAGTGAAATTTCTCCTCTTAGTAAATAGATAAATAGATATATGTAAATACCAAAATATAGACAATAAAATTATCTATTAGATGCCATCAACAAATTGTCAATATATAGATAAATAGACGAGTAATAAATGAAACAATTAAAACACTTTTGTCATATTTAACAATTTTTAGTTAAAAATATATTATAAGTGAAATTTCTCATCTTAGGAAATAGATAAATAGATACATGTATATACCAAAAGATAGATGATAAAATTATCTATTAGATGACATCAACAAATTGTTGATAGATAGATAAATAGACGAGTAATAAACGAAATAATTAAGACACTTTGGTCATATTTAACTATTTTTAGTCAAGAATATATTATATAAAGTTAAATTTCTCATCTTAGGAAATAGATAAATTGATACATGTATAAACTAAAAGATAGACAATACAATTATCTATTAGATGCCATCAACAAATTATCGATAAATAGATAAATAGATGAGTAATAAACAAGAAAATTAAGAAACTTGGTTATATTTTACTATTTTTAGTCAATAATATATTATATAAAATAAAATTTCTCATCTTAGGATATAGATAAATAGATACATGTATATACCAAAAAATAGACGTTAAAATTATCTATTAGATGCCATCAACAAATTCTTGATAGATAGATAAATAGACGTGTAATAAATGAAACAATTAGGAAACTTTTGTAATTTTTTACCATTTTTATTCAAAAATATATAAAAGTGAATATATAAATATATAAAAAATATATAAAGTGAAAATTCTTATCTTAGGAAATAGATAAATTGATACATGTATATACTAAAAGATAGACAATAGAATTATCTATTATATGCCATCAACAAATTGTCGATAGATAGATAAATAGATGAGTAATAAACAAGAAAAATAAGACACTTTTGTCATATTTTACTATTTTTAGTAAAAAATATATTATATAAAGTGAAATTTCTCATCTTAGGAAATAGATAAATATATACATGTATATACCAAAATATAGACAATAAAATTATCTATTAGATGCCATCAACAAATTGTCGATAGATAGATAAATAGACGAGTAATTAACGAAAAAATGGGACACTTTTGTTATATTTTACTATTTTTAGTCAAAAATATATTATATAAAGTGAAATTTCTCATCTTAGGAAATAGATAAATACATACATGTATAAGCCAAAAGATAGTCAATAAAATTATCTATTAGATGCCATCAACAAATTGTCAATAGATAGATAAATAGACGAGTAATAAATGAAACAATTACACAATACTGTATTACCGTTATTGTTGCTGTTATTTACTAAATACTTTATTACCGTTATTGCTGCTGTTTTTTACACAATACTGTATTACCGTTATTGTTGCTGTTTTTTACACAATACTGTATTACCGTTATTATTACAAACATAATTTGGAAACTAGTCTGACCTGACCTAACCTAGACCACAGCAGACCACCGGGACCTAACCTGTGCAGACTACCAGGACCTAACCAGGACAGACTACCGGGACTTAACCTGTGCAGACTACCGTGACCTAACCAGGGCAGACTACCGGGACCTAACCTGTGCAGACTACCGTGACCTAACCTGGGCAGACTACCGAAACCTAACCTTGTTAAGTCCGGATACCAAAATACCTTTTTTGGCAACTGTACACCAGTATAATGTACGTATTCTCATGTACGTATTCTCATGTACGTATTCTCATGTATGTATTCTCATGTACGTATTCTCATGTACGTATTCTCATGTACGTATTCTCATGTACGTATTCTCATGTACGTATATTGATGTGTATATTATTCCCCAGGGGGGGGATACTCAAAGCTCGCCTTAAGCTACGGCGCCTTACAGCTCTAAGGTACTTTAAGTTACGCGCGCCTGTGGCGCCTCAGCTTGTGGCATTGTGTCCCATACTCAAAACTTTACTATGGCGCCGTAACGAGGAGCGTTTGTCGTAAGTCCCACTAAGGTGCCTTTGCCGCCTCTGTCACGGGACGTCAGCCAATGAGAGAGACGGACAGAAGCGCCTCTTAGGAATTGTTAGCCAATCACATACGACTTGAAGGTAAACAAACAACACATCGCAAGCTGTCACTGTACCACACAACAACACAAGCTTCTACCGGACCTATTTTGTGCATTTCTGTTGCTATTTTGATAAATCATGTCTGCTGAACCACCCCAGAAGAAAATTAGGCGTCCAAACTTCAGTGAAAATGAATTATTAGTGTTAATAACTGAGGTTAGAAAGAGGAAACAACAAGTAATAAAAAATAAATTTGATAGTGGTGTAACTGTTAGTGCCAAGACAATAGAGAATGCATGGGATGCAATCTGTGAAGAAGTGAACAGTGTCAGTAAAATAAAGAGGATTACATCTGATGTCAGGAAAAAATTCAGAGACATGAGATCACATGTAAAAAGTAGAAGAGCGAAGGAAAACAAGGAGACAAAAAAAACTGGTAAGATAGCTTTGCCTACCTTATTAAGCTAACCTAAAATTAATTAGATTAGCTATAACTTATAAAAGAATACTCAGCACTAAAAAAACAGTTAAGTTTCTTACAGTAAATTCACCTACTTTAAATTGACATAACCTGCTGGAACAAACCCTTGGTACAGTATTGAAATAAGCCATGTTAATCCTTGTATAGGTGACAAGTAATATACAGTTACTCATCCAACTTAAGTAGTCACACTGCTGGTAAACTTCTGTGTACTGGGTGTACCTAACCAAATAATTATATACTTGCAAAATATTTTTTTTGTAATTAAAGTGCTTCATTCATGATATATAAGTATACACCTGCTATGTTGGAGTATACCATGATATTTATTTAGGATGCAAAGATTTTTCTATAATTAGTACTGCATGTCACATAGTTAATGTACACAGTTACACAGACATTGGTATTCCCTTCAGGTGGAGGAAAGAAAAAGCCAATGGTGTATACCCCAGCTGAGGAGGCAATGCTGGCATTACTAGAGAGTGAAGCTTGGGGACTGAAGGAGCTCCCCGACAGTCAAGAGGAAATCTCTGAGGCTGCACCAAGTGGTAAGAAATAAGCAAGTAATATGTCAATACTGTATAAGTCGATCCACTCATAGCATTTTGGCTGCTGTGGTAATTCTTATAAAAAATTGAATAGTGTCCACAGTTAAACAAAGAACCCTCATACCAACCCAACGTCAATGATGCAGATTATTGTACTATACCAAAAAAATGGTACTGGTATTGTTACCCTTTCTGGTATTTACTGACCTGTCACAAATGTACTAGTATTACAGTTTAATACATATTTGCAATTGTTACTGCATACAGTAGATTCTTTGTTTGATCATTTTCCAAATTTTACTCAATGACATAGCTTTGTATAGTAATAAAAGTTCATGTAATGAAGTTATGTATTACGGTACCTTACTTGTACCTACCTGTTAAGATCTATGTTACACAAGTGTTACTGAAAAAATGTAATGGTGATTTTTTTCAGCTGAGGCTAAACTATCATAATAATAATATCCTTCCTGTTTCATCAATTACAGTACTTGGGCTATATTTTGTAACTAATAATGGTGTATTATTAAGACTTTGCATTCATATGGGCAGTAACACAATAATCATATTTTTTTCATTAAGTGTTGAGAAGAATATGCTCAAAGATTTGTGTGATTGTACCAGATTATAACCAGAGTAGTGTGCTTTTTTTATTTTAATCAGTATTATTAATACTGTACAGTATACAATTTGTGTGATTGTACAAAATGTGTGTGCTTTTATAATTTTAATCAGTATTATTAATACTTTATACTTTATCTTGGCAGTTTCAATGGTTGCAACTTCAGCTCCTGTGGCATCTATTTCAGCAGCAGCAGCTGTGCCATCAACATCTATGGCTGAATATATAGATGAGACAGTAGAATCACATATAGTTGATGTGTTAATCTCAATTGATGTTCCTGATGCTGAGGAAGAACTTGCAGTGGAGCATTCATATAGTTTTCAGTCTCCAGCCTTCAAATCTTTCACTCAACCCAGGAGCCGCCCTGCCAGCCGTCCTGCCAGCTGCCCTGATGGCCGTCCTGCCAGCTGCCCTGCCAGCCGTCCTGCCAGCTGCCCTGCCGGCCGTCCTGCCATCTGCCCTGCCGGCCGTCCTGCCAGCTGCCCTGCCAGCCGTCCTGCCAGCCGCAGCGGCTTTGCCACCCGAAGAAGTGCTGCCAGTGGTAATGAGCAGGAACTTGTAGCAAATATGCTACAAGTTCAGAAAACAATCAGTGACAATGTTGAAAAAATGGAAAACCACTTAGAGGTAATAGCATCATCTGTGGTGTCTATAGCAGCATCCATGCAAGAAATAGCCTCAGCAGTAAAGACAGTTTCCAACTAGGCAACTGGCGGCAGGTGCAGAAAAACTTTATTTATATTTCTGGCAATTTTTATGTTTTGTACCTGTTAAGTTATATCTGTTATGTATGTATTATAATTTTATGTACCATTGTGATTTTCTTTTTTATGTCTTCTGAAGGATTTGTAGTCATATTCTTGTATACAAACTTGGCTATGTTTATGAAAAGTCCACACTCGGGATCGAACCACAGCCTTGCACATTGCTAGACCATGCCGTTAACCACTATACCACCAACACCACTAAACGGCATGGTCTAGCAATGTGCAAGGCTGTGGTTCGATCCCGAGTGTGGACTTTTCATAGAAATATTTATTTCCACACGTTATTGTGTGCTTTACTGTGTGTGTTGGCTGTGATATTAACGGAGTACAATATTAGTGCAAACATTTAGTCAAGTAAGTTTTGTTAAATAAAATATTTTAGTTAATGCATGTACCTGTATATTTCAATTACCTTACACACATTTCTTGGTGACTGGAAACAAGGCTCGAAAATTAATCCAGTCAGGAAGATGGCCATGTGGATGTTGTGGAAGAGGAGTGGGAACAAACTCAGTGCTGTGTACTGAGTGTAATAAATGGTGTCGCCAACGGTGCTCGGGTTTGATAATTCTCCGAGGTGTGCAGAACTTTGTATGTCCTAGATGTGTGAGGGAGGGGATGGGTAGTGATAGTGATGGTGATGAAGAGGATGCCGGGTTGATGGTAAATGGAGGCGTGTTAGAGGAAGTGTAACAGTTCTGTTACTTGGGAGATGTGTTGGACTGTGAAGCAGGAGTGGAAAGAGCGGTAAGAGTGAGAGTAGCAACTGCATGGGGAAGATGGCGAGAAATGGCCAGTTTATTGGTGAACCGCAGCATAGGGCTGAAGACCAGAGGAAGGACATACGAAGCCTGTGTGAGACCTGCTCTTATGTATGGAACAAGAAACATGGGCATTGACAAACAGACTGATGGAGGTTATACACAGCTGTGACCGTAGAATGCTGAGATACATGGCAGGAATAAAGTGGCAAGATGGGAGGTCTAGCAATGAAGTGGCAGAGATGTGTGTGTGTGGTTGAAGACCTTTCTGTTAGGTTGAGGCAGAGAAGACTGAGATGGTTTGGACATGTGAGAAGAGCGGAGGGGTGTGTGTTGAGTGAGAGTCGGGGGCAGGCGACAGGTGGGAAGGCCCAAGAAAAAGTGGAGAGGGTGTGTAATGGAAGATATGAATTTAATGGGAATAGAAGAACATATGGTACAAGATAGACAGATGTGGAGAACTGTCATCGCCCCCCATCCTAAATGGGAAAATACGGACGTTAAACGAAAATGATGATGACATTTCTTACCCTAGAGTATTTCTTGGCAGTATCACACATATATTCAGTCCTCTCTTTTTCCATTACTCGCTTGACCATCTAACTGAACTCATTTACACATGAATTTAATCAAAGAAATTGACAACAACCTCTGTTCTCACAGCATTTCCAGCTGGGCCTATATGCTGTTCATTCCTTGCTGGCTCTGCTTCATCAATTTCCAGCATCTCACCCACAGGTACCCTACGTTTTATACAACGATTATGGAGCAACATGCACACACTACTGCAATTTTTGCACACTTTTGAGGGACATACTGGAGAGACCCACCAGATGAATGAAGGCAACGGAATCTAGATTTCATCACCCCAAAAGTTTGCTCGACTATTACCCTAGTACGTCTGTGGCTATTGTTGTAGCGTTCTTCTCCTGGAGTGCTGGGATTAGGAAAGGGAGTCAGCAGATACGGCTCACATGGATATCCGCTATCCCCTGAAAAAAGAGAGTAGATATATATATATATGCAAAATAACCACAGGAGAAATAATAGACAGAATAGTAAGCACTTTCGTATATTACATCCTCAGACATCACTCTGAGGATGTAATATACGAAAGTAAGGTACTTACTGTTCTCTGTCTATTATTTCTCCTGTGGTTATTTTGCATACACACATCCCACGGTGAAGTGAGGTTTTTGCATATACATGTATATATATATATTGGAAACAAGTCTCTAACTTAGGGATAGTTTACTTTGAGTTGCAATACTATATTCTTCAATATTGCTTTAAATACTTCACAAGGTTTAATCACTTATTGTTAATATGAAAGTGGAGGGGATACTATCATATTAGGTTGGATAACTGAAAACACAGGTTGACCTGCGTACCAATAATATGGTCTTCATCAGCAGCATGCCAAATCATATATTTTTTATATAGGCTATATAATTTAAAATTTACGATGAAACTAATGTATGGTTACTTACCAATTAAATAGGTGTCCCTAAATTCTCCAGCCTCAAATCGAGTCCTCAGATGACATTTGGACCATATGAATGAGTCATGAGTGCTTCCTGGGTACTTGGCAGTGTAACTGGTGATAAGGTTGTCAGCAGTGCACACAACTTGAATGTTTAGGGAATGGAAGTTTTTTCTGTTAACATATACATGTTCATATTCATTTGGGGCTTTGATTGGTATATGTGTTCCATCTATTGCCCCAATCACTCGTGGAAAGCCACTTATTCTATTGAATAATTGTACTGTTTTGTTAATGTCCACAACACTGTTTGGCATTTTAATCTCATTCCTTGCCTTTTCATATAATATATTCGTTATTCGTGTGATAATCCTACTCACACTAGCCTGGGTTAAGAAATATTTTTACAATGTGCCACAACTCCATTTAAAAAATGTTACTATTACCAGTGTTTATATTTCAGTATTACAAACAACTTTTCTATATACCATTTCTTCTGCAAATGCTGCATAACAGTAGTTACCTCTTATAGTTAGGGCCCTGTAGTATGCCCAAGTTAGGTCCCGGTAGTGTGTCCCAGTCCAGATTAGGTTAGGTTACGTCCCGGTAGTGTGTCCCAGTCCAGATTAGGTTAGGTCCCGGTAGTGTGTCCCAGTCCAGATTAGGTTAGGTGAGGTCTGACTAATTTCTACTGTATATTTTTTCCTGCTTAGGTCCCGGTAGTCTGCCCAGGTTAGGTCCCGGTAGTCTGCCCAGGTTAGGTCCTGGTAGTCAGCCCAGAGGTTAGGTCCCGGTAGTCTGCCCTGGTTAGGTCCCGGTAGTCACACTAAATCCTTCTAGGAAATATATATTTTTTCCAGTGAAATCCTGTTGTGGCAACTTGTAAAAATTTACCTGGGTTAATCCACACGAGTCCCCAATGACACTCTGGAATGTGCCACTTGCATAAAATCGCAGTGCCAACAGTACTTGGGTGTGTGTTGGCACAGCATGAGACCTCCTCGTTGGCCGACGAATGTGTGGCTCCAATTCCTGGCACAGGGCAAGAATTTCCTGACGAGGGAAGCGGTAGTACATCACTAGATGCTCATCACTCACGTGAAGTGGATCCAACGGATCTCTATACCTTCGTTCTCTTCACAATCTGTGACCAAACACATATGCTGCCACCAACTCCATCACGGCTCTCCCAAATGTCAATGTTTGTTTACTAACTTTACTTTTGAAAAAGCGCGCGGTAGGGTTGTGTAAACGATAATTTTCGCCCTATTTCCGGGTCGGGCAAGCGTTAAGGCACCCCCTACAGGCGCTTAACTTAAGGCACCGTAACTCAAAGCAATATGGCGGCACTCATGTTTTGAGTATGGGACATTTTGGCTGCTGGGTCAGACACCGCCTTAAGCTAAGGTACCTTAGGGCTTATGGTGCCTTAAGTGGTTTTGAGTATCCCCCCCCAGGTCATCATTGTATGTATTTTATTTCCATGACCTGTATTTTATTTTCCTATATGTCTTTTCAGGTTGGTTAAGGTGGTGGTTGTTTTTGTGTACATTGGAGTGCCAGGATTCCTCCAAAGTCTGCTAGGAAACAGGACCAGAGATAATATACATATACAGGATATATACAGGATAATATAAACTAATACAGGATAATATAAACTAATACAGGATAATATAAACTAATACAGGATAATATAAACTAATACAGGATAATAAGTAAGTAGGTTGATTGTGGAAAATAGACAAAGAGAGACTATTGTCATGGGTGATAGGAATGTACATATAGGAATTTTAGGAGAGAAAGTGAATGGAAATGGGGAACTTTTGTTAAATTTCAAGAAAGAGAACATACGTACATGAGAATACGTACATGAGCATACGCACATGAATAAAATAAATACATGAAAATACACATGTGAAAAGAATACGCACAAAAATACGCACATGAGAATATGCACATGGAAATAAAATACACACATGGGAAAATGAAATAATTATCCATGTGAAAATACACACACTGGAAAATACACACATGGGAAAATACACACACACGGGAAAATACACACATGGGAAAATACACACACGGGAAAATACACACACGGGAAAATACACACACGGGAAAATACACACACGGGAAAATACACACACACAGGAAAATACATAAGAGAGAAGGATAGATTTGATGACTAACCATAAGAGAGAAGGATAGATTTGACGACTAACCATAAGAGAGAAGGATAGATTTGTATAAGTGTGATTTGAGGAGTGTGGAATGGACTATGGATGGAAGAGTGGATGAACTGAATGATTCCCTGGTTAGGTTAGGAAAGTGACAGAGGTGGGTGAGAAAAGGATAGGAAGGGTAAGGAATAGAAATAAAAGAAGTTTGATGAAGAGTTGGTGGAATAAAGATAATGAGAATGTGAGGAAGAAGAGGAAAGAGAGTAATAGGAAATGTAGAAGACTGAGGAAAAATGTAGGTAATAGGGGAGTATGTACTGAGTATTTTGTTATATGCAGATAATGTGGTGATTATGAGAGAGACAGGTGAGAGAGACAGGTGAGAGAGACAGCTAGGTGAGGTTCTGTAGAGAATACTTGATGTAATTACAGAGTATGGGAATGATTTTAATGTCAAGTTTGGGAGTGATAAGATGGGGATGACCGGGATATAGGTAGTACGTGGAGACTGGGTGGTAATGGGATTGAAAGGACACAATATATAGATACTTAGGAATAATGGGATTGAAAGGACACAATATATAGATACTTAGGAATAATTGTGGATGAGAAAGGATGGGATTGAAAGGACACAATATATAGATACTTAGGAATAATTGTGGATGAGAAAGGGTGTGATAGGATAAAGACTGATAGGTTATCAAGAGCAAACCAGTGGGTAGGAAGACTAGGAAGTGTGGCAAGGTGTAGAGCTAATAAGTATGAAGTAGTGTATGGTGTATGGAAAGGTAGGAAGTGTGGTAAGGTGTATGGAAAGGTAGGAAGTGTGACAAGGTGTATGGAAAGGTAGGAAGTGTGGTAAGGTGTATGGAAAGGTAGGAAGTGTGGTAAGGTGTATGGAAAGGTAGGAAGTGTGGTAAGGTGTATGGAAAGGTAGGAAGTGTGACAAGGTGTATGGAAAGGTAGGAAGTGTGTCAAGGTGTATGGAAAGGTAGGAAGTGTGACAAGGTGTATGGAAAGGTAGGAAGTGTGACAAGGTGTATGGAAAGGTAGGAAGTGTGGTAAGGTGTATGGAAAGGTAGGAAGTGTGGTAAGGTGTATGGAAAGGTAGGAAGTGTGGTAAGGTGTATGGAAAGGTAGGAAGTGTGGCAAGGTGTATGGAAAGGTAGGAAGTGTGGTAAGGTGTATGGAAAGGTAGGAAGTGTGACAAGGTGTATGGAAAGGTAGGAAGTGTGACAAGGTGTATGGAAAGGTAGGAAGTGTGACAAGGTGTATGGAAAGGTAGGAAGTGTGGTAAGGTGTATGGAAAGGTAGGAAGTGTGGTAAGGTGTATGGAAAGGTAGGAAGTGTGGCAAGGTGTATGGAAAGGTAGGAAGTGTGGTAAGGTGTATGGAAAGGTAGGAAGTGTGACAAGGTGTATGGAAAGGTAGGAAGTGTGGTAAGGTGTATGGAAAGGTAGGAAGTGTGGTAAGGTGTATGGAAAGGTAGGAAGTGTGGTAAGGTGTATGGAAAGGTAGGAAGTGTGGTAAGGTGTATGGAAAGGTAGGAAGTGTGGTAAGGTGTATGGAAAGGTAGGAAGTGTGGTAAGGTGTAGAGCTAATAAGTACATACATACATACAGTCGTGGTCAAATATATAATCATCCATATAGGGGTAACTCAGGTAAGAGTTTGACAGCTTCCCTCTGTTCTTTAGATGATAAACTTTACAATAAATAGGTTAACTTCCATCTTTTAATTTAATACAAGTAGCTACGCACTACTAAATACAATAAAATCCTATATGAACGTGAAAACATTGGACAGTAAATTGTTTGAGATACCCATATGTGGATGATTATTATTGACCGCGACTGTACACACATATATAGGATAGGAACAACATTGAATAGACTGGAGGTAGTACAGAATAGGATAGGAACAACATTGAATAGACTGGAGGTAGTACAGAATAGGATAGGAACAACATTGAATAGACTGGAGGTAGTACAGAATAGGATAGGAACAACATTGAATAGACTGGAGGTAGTACAGAATAGGATAGGAACAACATTGAATAGACTGGAGGTAGTACAGAATAGGATAGGAACAACATTGAATAGACTGGAGGTAGTACAGAATAGGATAGGAACAACATTGAATAGACTGGAGGTAGTACAGAATAGGATAGGAACAACATTGAATAGACTGGAGGTAGTACAGAATAGGATAGGAACAACATTGAATAGACTGGAGGTAGTACAGAATAGGATAGGAACAACATTGAATAGACTGGAGGTAGTACAGAATAGGATAGGAACAACATTGAATAGACTGGAGGTAGTACAGAATAGGATAGGAACAACATTGAATAGACTGGAGGTAGTACAGAATAGGATAGGAACAACATTGAATAGACTGGAGGTAGTACAGAATAGGATAGGAACAACATTGAATAGACTGGAGGTAGTACAGAATAGGATAGGAACAACATTGAATAGACTGGAGGTAGTACAGAATAGGATAGGAACAACATTGAATAGACTGGAGGTAGTACAGAATAGGATAGGAACAACATTGAATAGACTGGAGGTAGTACAGAATAGGATAGGAACAACATTGAATAGACTGGAGGTAGTACAGAATAGGATAGGAACAACATTGAATAGACTGGAGGTAGTACAGAATAGGATAGGAACAACATTGAATAGACTGGAGGTAGTACAGAATAGGATAGGAACAACATTGAATAGACTGGAGGTAGTACAGAATAGGATAGGAACAACATTGAATAGACTGGAGGTAGTACAGAATAGGATAGGAACAACATTGAATAGACTGGAGGTAGTACAGAATAGGATAGGAACAACATTGAATAGACTGGAGGTAGTACAGAATAGGATAGGAACAACATTGAATAGACTGGAGGTAGTACAGAATAGGATAGGAACAACATTGAATAGACTGGAGGTAGTACAGAATAGGATAGGAACAACATTGAATAGACTGGAGGTAGTACAGAATAGGATAGGAACAACATTGAATAGACTGGAGGTAGTACAGAATAGGATAGGAACAACATTGAATAGACTGGAGGTAGTACAGAATAGGATAGGAACAACATTGAATAGACTGGAGGTAGTACAGAATAGGATAGGAACAACATTGAATAGACTGGAGGTAGTACAGAATAGGATAGGAACAACATTGAATAGACTGGAGGTAGTACAGAATAGGATAGGAACAACATTGAATAGACTGGAGGTAGTACAGAATAGGATAGGAACAACATTGAATAGACTGGAGGTAGTACAGAATAGGATAGGAACAACATTGAATAGACTGGAGGTAGTACAGAATAGGATAGGAACAACATTGAATAGACTGGAGGTAGTACAGAATAGGATAGGAACAACATTGAATAGACTGGAGGTAGTACAGAATAGGATAGGAACAACATTGAATAGACTGGAGGTAGTACAGAATAGGATAGGAACAACATTGAATAGACTGGAGGTAGTACAGAATAGGACAGGAACAACATTGAATAGACTGGAGGTAGTACAGAATAGGATAGGAACAACATTGAATAGACTGGAGGTAGTACAGAATAGGATAGGAACAACATTGAATAGACTGGAGGTAGTACAGAATAGGATAGGAACAACATTGAATAGACTGGAGGTAGTACAGAATAGGATAGGAACAACATTGAATAGACTGGAGGTAGTACAGAATAGGATAGGAACAACATTGAATAGACTGGAGGTAGTACAGAATAGGATAGGAACAACATTGAATAGACTGGAGGTAGTACAGAATAGGATAGGAACAACATTGAATAGACTGGAGGTAGTACAGAATAGGATAGGAACAACATTGAATAGACTGGAGGTAGTACAGAATAGGATAGGAACAACATTGAATAGACTGGAGATAGTACAGAATAGGATAGGAACAACATTGAATAGACTGGAGGTAGTACAGAATAGGATAGGAACAACATTGAATAGACTGGAGGTAGTACAGAATAGGATAGGAACAACATTGAATAGACTGGAGGTAGTACAGAATAGGATAGGAACAACATTGAATAGACTGGAGGTAGTACAGAATAGGATAGGAACAACATTGAATAGACTGGAGGTAGTACAGAATAGGATAGGAACAACATTGAATAGACTGGAGGTAGTACAGAATAGGATAGGAACAACATTGAATAGACTGGAGGTAGTACAGAATAGGATAGGAACAACATTGAATAGACTGGAGGTAGTACAGAATAGGATAGGAACAACATTGAATAGACTGGAGGTAGTACAGAATAGGATAGGAACAACATTGAATAGACTGGAGGTAGTACAGAATAGGATAGGAACAACATTGAATAGACTGGAGGTAGTACAGAATAGGATAGGAACAACATTGAATAGACTGGAGGTAGTACAGAATAGGATAGGAACAACATTGAATAGACTGGAGGTAGTACAGAATAGGATAGGAACAACATTGAATAGACTGGAGGTAGTACAGAATAGGATAGGAACAACATTGAATAGACTGGAGGTAGTACAGAATAGGATAGGAACAACATTGAATAGACTGGAGGTAGTACAGAATAGGATAGGAACAACATTGAATAGACTGGAGGTAGTACAGAATAGGATAGGAACAACATTGAATAGACTGGAGGTAGTACAGAATAGGATAGGAACAACATTGAATAGACTGGAGGTAGTACAGAATAGGATAGGAACAACATTGAATAGACTGGAGGTAGTACAGAATAGGATAGGAACAACATTGAATAGACTGGAGGTAGTACAGAATAGGATAGGAAGATAGTGATAGGAAGAAGGATAGACAGTGAGAGAGTACCGTTGTAAAGGTGACACACAGTCATCATCATCACTGGCAACACTGACGCCTCAGATCATCACTGGCAACACTGACGCCTGGGTTTTGTTTACCTCTGTGAAGCTCAAAGCCTGGCAGGGGAATATTTTAGTATTTATTTGCATTTTAAGGGCATTTAAGGATATTTTAAGGGTTCAAGATTATATTAAGGGTTAGTTAAGGGTATACAGTTAATGGTGAAGGGACATAAATAAGGGTAAGTTAGTGAAATAAGGGAATTTTGAAGGGTTTAAATAAGGGTGGATAATAATGGCTGTTAAAATGTTACCATAAATATTAGAATGATTTTGTTTTATTATTTTTAAGGGTTCACTGTTATTTTAAGGGTATATAAATAAGGGCAAATTGGAGATATAAGGGGATTTTTATTGATAAAGGATTTAATTAACAAGAAATATATTAATTAACGTTAAATTTATTTATTTCAGAAGTGGGATTACAGAAGAAGGATTTACATACGAAGATTTACATCAAGGGATTTACAGGAGGATTACAATGACTACACCAAGGTATTTATGAAGAATTATTATGGGTAAATTTACAGAAAACCTAGGTTCACTATATTGTATATATTAGTATCATTACCCACTATTTTGGACCATTCTAAGACACTTTTCATCTATGGTGTTTCTCTCGGAAATGCCTCGTTTTCGAGATATGCTCCGTTTACAAACATGATTTGGAAACTAGTCTTACCTGACCTAACCTAACCTAACCTAGACCACAGCAGACTACCGGGACCTAACCTGGGCAAACTACCGGACCTAACCTGGGCAGACTACCGGGACCTAACCTGGACAAACTACCGGACCTAACCTGGGCAAACTACCGGGACCTAACCTGGGCAAACTACCGGGACCTAACCTGGGCAGACTACCGGGACCTAACCTGGGCAAACTACCGGGTATAACCAGTGTAAACTATCATAAAATGACCTGGGCAAATTTCCAGGACTTAGCCTAATGTGGTGATACTGCTCAAGCCTAGCCGAAAACCCAGTTATTCTGTAATAATACATTATGATCTATCTATCTATCTATCTATCTATCTATCTATCTATCTATCTATCTATCTATCTATCTATCTATCTATCTATCTATCTATCTATAGCTCTGATGCCTCACTCCCTCTGGGAACTCCTCCAAGGGGGTGGCCACGGCAGAAAAGTCTCCAGTCTTCCCTGTTCCAACACTCCCTCCTTACTTGGTCCAGCCCTCCCCTCCCCCTCATGTTACTCTCCTTTATATACTCTTCCACTCTGTTCTGTCATCTTACTGGTGGTCTGCCTCTCACATCAGGTCCCACAACTTCACTTCCATACACCTTATTTACAAACTCCTCACATTGCATTCTTTCTACATGTCCAAACCACCTCAATATATTACATTTCACATTATTATTATTACTACCATTTTTATTATTATTATAACTACTATTATTATTACTACTTCAACTACTTTTATGATTAATATTATCGGTAAATATTGAAAGAATTATAGTTATTGTGTATGGTGTTTCCTTACCTTAACCTTACAGAACCTTACAGCAGTACTGGACGCAGGTCTAGGCCTCTATGTCCAGATCATATTCGGGGTCTTGTTCATTAGAACAAAGACTTATGTGGTGGCCTGGGGCAATTATTAACTTTTCCTCAAACTCAAACCTCACAGGTTGATTTTTCCAAAAACGATCAAGTAACTTTTCGAATCTCATCACACTATCAGCTTCCACCACATCATTGGGTAGGCTGTTCCACACGTCAACTATTCTTAAGCGAAAGTTAATTTGTCTCTTCTTTGTCTTACATCTTCCCTTGGCCAATTTCTTGCTGTTCCCCCGCGTCGGTCCGGTGTTCCTCTCGAGGGCTATATTCACGGCTTCATCGTAGTATCCATTTATGATTTTAAATGTCTCGATCATATCCCCTCTCATTCTACGATAAACCATAGAAGGAATATCTAGTGCTTTTAGCCTTTCTGGGTATGTATGATTCTTGAGTCCAGGCAACATCTTCGACGCTCTGCGGAGGACATTCTCCACTGCTAGTATATCCTTCTTCTTATAAGGTGACCACACTGATTGAGCATATTCCAAATGAGGTCTGACCATCGTCTTAAAGAGGCACTTAAAAGTTGCAATATCTAGAGTAACAAATGTTCTCCGAATCATACCCATTATACGATTTGCAGTATTTACTTTTGCACTAATATGTTGCTCGAAGGTAAGATGTTTGTCTGTGGATATGCCAAGATCTTTCTCACAATCAACCCTGGCAATCTCCGTAATTTCCTCATTTTGATGGTATAACTTATATTGTGTATCCTGTGTTGCTCTCTGATGGCTGCTTATCTTCAGATGCTTACACTTATCAGGGTGGAACAAGAGGAGACTATCTTCAGACCATCTTAAGAGAGTGTTTAAATCATTTTGCAGTGTTATTTGGTCATTTTCAGATTTGATCCTCCTATATATTTTGGTGTCATCAGCAAAAAGATAAACATTTGATTGCACATTTCTTGGAAGATCGTTTATATACAGGACAAAAAGAATTGGTCCAAGAACGCTACCCTGTGGCACTCCACTTAAAACCTCAGTCCACTCAGAGTATGCACCCTTGATATGTACTCGCTGCTTCCGTCCTATGAGGAATGACTCGATCCATTTGAAAATGTTGCCCGTTATTCCAAGCCCAGATAGTTTACGTAAGAGTCGCTGGTGAGGTACTTTATCGAACGCCTTCTGATAGTCCATATATATTACGTCCACTTCCTCCCCTTCATCTATTGCCTTCGTCCATTCATCCACTACTGTCAGCATTTGTAGGACAGTGGATCTTCCAGAAATGAAGCCATATTGGTGGGTGGATATAATATCGTTGTCCATAACATGTTTCAGAAGGTGCTCTCGTACAATGGATTCCATAACTTTACATATAATGCAGGTTAGGCAACTGGTCGATAGTTGGAGGGTTCAGATTTGTCCCCCTTTTTAAATATGGCACTAACATTGGCTGTCTTCCAGTCTTGTGGTAGCCTTCCTTCTGCTAATGATGTATTATATAGATCTGTCAGTACATCACCTATCTTTTCATTCAGTTCCATTAATACTCTCGGGTGAATACCATCTGGTCCCGGGGATTTATCCACCTTCAGTCTCTTAAGTTGTTTTTCTACTTGTTCTGTGGTGATTACAATATCTTGAGTAGAAGTGTTGTTACTTGGTATTAATTCAGGACTTAAGTCTGGCTCTCTTGTAAACACTTTACCAAAGAACTCATTTAGAACTCTTGACTTGTCTATATCAGTCGATCAGTTTCTACCTTTATTATCCATTTATTTACACCATTCTAAGACTTTTTTCATTTAAGTGATGAGTTCATTTTTAACATCCATTTTATTGTGCAAATTTAATGTTTTATCTATACATAAATAACCTAACCTATCCTAACCTAAACTAACCCAACCTAACCTATCCTAAAGTAACCCAACCCAACCCAATGTAATCTAACCTAACCCAATCCAATCTAACCTAATCTTAACCATTGCAGACTACCAGGACCTAACCTGAGCAGACTACCAGGACCTAACCTGAGCAGACTATTGGAAGTTTTACAAGGTAAGTAAGACCTAAATCAAAGTTATTATTATTATTATTATAACATATATAAAACACCTAAATTTAGGGAAAAAAATTACGTGTCAATAATGGAGCAATTTTTATTATTATTATTATTATTATTATGAAAATTATTATTATTATTATTGGGAAGGAAACCCTCTTTAATACAAGTTTTGTTGAAGATAACTGCGAGCTCTGCGCTGTTTATTTTGTAGCAAATCTTTTCAAGTTTGCGAATTGTTTTCTTAGTATTGCTGGGGAGATGGAAAAGCAAATTACCAAGTGAGTTTATTGGCCTGACGTTTCGGCTTTCTCTCAAAGCCATTCTCAAAGGAATGAGTGTCTTACAGAAACCAGGTATATTTATAGTCCCTGTATGGAGGTACAGCTATGCGTACTGCGCCCTGATTGGCTGTTAGCAGTCGCACTTGATCCTGTGTCAAAATAATGGTAATAACAAAAGTAATAATGACAATGTGTATGATAATAACAATAATAATAATAATCTATGATAATGACATGTATATAATAATAATAATAATGGTTACAATTATGTTTTAATAATATTTATGGTCCCTGCATTCTGATTGGCTGCTAGCGGTCGCACCTGATTGTGTGTCACCGCTAGCAGCCAATCAGGGCGCAGTACGCATAGCTGTACCTCCATACAGGGACTATAAATATACCTGGTTTCTGTAAGACACTCATTCCTTTGAGAATGGCTTTGAGAGAAAGCCGAAACGTCAGGCCAATAAACTCACTTGGTAGTTTGCTTTTCCATCTCCCCAGCAATATTAAGAAAACAATTCGCAAACTTGAAAAGATTTGCTACAAAATAAACAGCGCAGAGCTCGCAGTTATCTTCAACAAAACTTATTATTATTATTATTATTATTATTATTATTATTATTACATATACCGCACCATAAAACACCCAAACTTTGGACATATTTTACGTGTGTTTGTGAAAAATTGTGTTAATAATGGTACAATGTTATTGGCATTAGTGTCATGTGTTAGCCAGCCAGGTACTATCCCTGCTATCTAAGGGCATACTAAAATATATAGCCATCTTTCTATTTATCTCCTAATATGGCATACAATATATTATACTGAGCACATAATTATCTCCACTATCCACAGTCCTTGTTGCTTATCAATGCACTATCAGACATCTTCACTATCTCCTTTCTACTGTACTGTACTTCTTTATTATCTACACTTACTCTCTCCTTTCTACTGTACTGTACTTCTTTATTATCTACACTTAGGCTGGGTTCTCACCAATATGTTTGCAATACGTTTGCACGGAGTCCGTTCACGTTGATGACGTCACCAACGTACGTGTATGTGCCCAAACAGTGGGAATGTGGTGAGCAACGTATGTGTATGTGCCCAAACAGTGGGAATGTGGTGACCAACGTATGTGTATGTGCCCAAACAGTGGGAATGTGGTGACCAACGTACGTGTATGTGCCCAAACAGTGGGAATGTGGTGAGTGTTGTGACCTCACGTAGACGGACCACGTCCAACGTTGACGATAAACTGAATTCATCTTTTTGAATAGCAACGTTGGCGGTGTTGTCCGTTTATAATGTTGTTGTTGGCGGTGTTGTCCGTTTATAATGTTGTTGACTCCTCAACATATAAAAATAATATGAATTAAACTTATTTGTTCGCAAAATGATATGATTTTATGTAAATAAAATAATAATCATAATATATTTGTGTATAGTTCGTCAATTTATGTAGGATTAATAAGAATGTACATTGGAACTGTAGGGTTGGCAACACTGTACTCTGGTGCTGGGTGTAGGGTTGGCAACACTGTACTCTGGTGCTGGGTAAACAAACAGACTACCAGACAAAACAACAGTTGTAGCTGCTCACTACATTAAAACACAATTATTAAAAGTTGAACACCAGGTACAACAAAATGATTGAATTAAAAAATTATTTGATATCATCCATGATTCTAAATAATATTTGTAATGTAAATGCATAAATATAGGTTGTAATTAAAAGTACTAGAAAACATCCGCATTTTTAATAGGCTGATATGGTATCTAGTTTATTGGTTATTATTTTATGCCTTTAGTAAATCCTTGTCCATCTCCGGTAAAAACTCGGCCATAGTCGCTTGTTGTTGATGTGGTGAAGAAACGGGCGGGAAACGTCGCTCAACTCCTCTGTATCCGTCTGGACGTTGTGTTCGTGACGTCATCAACCTGAACGGACTCCGTGCAAACGGACTGCAAACGTATTGGTGAGAACCCCGCCTTACTGGAGTTGCCCACATGGCTAAGGATCACGAGGGCACAAGTCAACAGGGTCAACTTAAAGATACAATGGACGAAACTGAAAAGTGTTCCTATATTAGTGGTAAATGTCTACAGCCTGTCTCTGTCTATCTCTAAATCAAAATTGATCTGTTTGCATATTTATCTATTGAGAGATTTACTAATTTCTAATAGGATGGGTAGTAACAAATCACTCTTTAGGGGGAAGTTTTGTATTAGTAAATCTGGAGCAACTGAATCCTCCAAACTATTCCAAACAACAGAACACCATTGTTTTTGTTAGCTTTGGCCTGTTTCCTGGCCTAGTTTGGAGGAATCATGGCACTCCAATGTACTAAAAGGAAATTATCACCTTAACTGCCTCATTTTCTGCCATCAGTGTTGTCCTGTTTTCTATTTATCACACATGCCTCTCTCTTGTACACCTCTCTATTTGACACAGCTGATAAGTAACACTACTGTATTGTATTAGGTTTAGGCATGCCAGTTGTGTTAGAACTGCATCGTAAATAAACCATTGGCAAGATAGTGATTATAATAATTTTACTTGACTTCTTTTATGACATATGTTAAATATGCTGTTTTATTTCTTGCTAAACCTTATGTTGTTGGCAGAGCCTGGATGAAGTTCAGGTTGAGATGGAGACGTGCCAAGAGTTGCGATCACAAGCAAGTCACACAGTGATGCCGTCATATAGCTCTGGTGGTGGTTATGGCTTTGTTGACAAAGTTAGTGATGGCATGACTGTCACTGTTAATGCCGTCCTTGTCACCTTCCCATCTCATGCCTTCCACGCCTCCTTCCAGGTATACTTGGAAAAAACAATGATATAATTCTTATAGATTAGAATGATAATGAATTCTAAACTAAACTAGAAGTAGAATCTTATACTCTTTTTAAGTAGAATTTCAGTATTTAATTCCAATAATAATGCTATACTGTATAGGTATTTTAGCATAATATGTACAAATTAATTTATATAGAATATTTGTGTTGTCAGCTCTCACGTATCGTTTTGGACTCTAAATCACCATTGTGGCAAAAAGCAGACCTGCGGTCAACACGACTTAAAGATCCAGAAAGAGGGGAACTGCTCATATTTAAAGAGGTATTGTATGGTGGAATTATAATTGCATATTGAAAATAGTATTTTTCACCCAAAGATAAGAAATTAAAGCTATTATCCATGAGAGAGAAAAAAAAAAATATTAACTGTGTGTATATTTATGTTTGGTTGTGCAGCTCTCCTGGCAGACTCTGCGGATAGAAGCACGCTCAACCAAAGACCCAGCACTCACACCACTCCGACTCATCACCAACCAGGCCCGTTGTCGCATCACCATAAAAAAGAAACTCACTGGTAAGAGGTTATAATTACACTGGACATACTTAATTTTTGTGTTTTCCATACATGAATAGACACTACTGATACATGGATTGCATCTGTTATTGTTACAGTATTTGTTATATTCTCTATCCAGGTTAACAGTTCTTCAATATTCATACTCCATAATTATCATGTAGGCTATGACAATGTCCTTAAAATTTGTTTATGATAATAGTACAAGTACTGTCTGTTTTTTCCTTTTTATTCCTAAGTGTCTCCTCTTGCTGACCTGTTTTATTTTGAGATACAATAGTTGATAGAAGACAACAAATAACGCTGCTTTCTCTCCTTGCTGCCAGACTGCTCAGTGGTTGGATGTCGACTAGTCCTGCTGATGGATGACCTGTTGTGGGTTCTTACTGACTCCCAACTCACTGCTGCCTTTCATTTCATGGACTCCCTCTCTGATCTTATTAAGCTGGCCACACAGCAGTCACAGAAGACCAAAGCAGTCAGGAAGCTGGAAGTAAGTTTGAACTTATTACATCCTGAATCTACTGTAGTGACTGATGGAAAAATAATAAAATGTGTTTCTTTCCAATTACCAGCCAATCAGATACCGTACATCCAGGAATGTCCCAGATGGGCAGGGCTTCTCCGCCACCTTAGCGTGGACAGAGTATAGTTATATTACTATAACATTACCGGTAAAGTTTCCTTTTAGATATATATACACTTTCAGTGCATTTATTCCAATTAACTGACAGTATAATTATTTCCTGCTTTAACTTTTCAGTCACTGCCAGAATTCCAGGCCCAACTGGTTCAGCAGGCGAGGGGTGGGGGTGGCAGTAGTGGGGGGCGGGGCAGCAGTACAACAGGAAGTAGCAGCTCCTCATCTAAACAGAACCATCCTTCCGTCAGCAAAATGTTCAGTAAATGTGACGTGCTCGAAACCTCCTACCACTTCTACTCTGAACGAATTGATCTTCATTTCTGCGATGACCCTGGACGTGAGTATGATAAATTATTCATGCTTTTTTTTTTAAGGTTTTGTGGTTTATAGGTCAACTACAATTACTTTCTCAATTTCAGTAGTGTGGGATTAGCTTCACAAGAAGAGCCAATGTTATTCTTTGATTATTAGTGTTGTATAGGATATGTATAAAGACAATGAATACACTGTAATAATGGTATTCAAAATGTAACTGAAAGTTTATAAATGTTGTTGAATATAGGGTGTCTCTACAATCCTTATGAGCTTTGCAACCTTTTGTTGTTCCCGTGCACAAGGAGTATATAGATATCCTGTTTAATGTCTTTGATAAAGTCTGATTAATAAGAAGTTTAGACAAAGACTTTACAGCAAAAAGAGATACAGTATTACATTGCGTATAAATGTGAATATTTTTTCATTGGCAGTTTGGCACACATGGGGCCAAAGATAACAGTGCTGGTATACTTGTTACATCTTTCAAATTTCATCTTCAGTATGAAGTGGCTGTAGATGTACTGGTGTGTCAGACTTCTGTCTCTCACTTTATGCAACATCCAGTTTCATATATTGCCGTACTTGAATCATATCTTTAGTATATTGAATCATCATGCCCAAACTTATTTTATTTATTCTATATTAAAGAAAGTGAGGGCCAAAGGCTGAAAGCCTTAACTAAATGTTGCATTTTATATAATAGCATATTGGCAGCTTGTATGGGCTTAACATTTAAAGTCATGAAAGTTTGAATCAGTTAGTAAGAAGTAAAATTAAAAATTATCTGAAGACCATTTTCAGAAAATCATTATGATCTATATTTAGGACAATCCTATTAAAGGCGCCCTGGGACAAAAAAGGTCAAGTAAATTTAGGATGTACAGTGAAAGTTCTTTTATCCGGCACCAGTGGGACCGAGAACGTTCCGGATACGAGAAATTTACAGGATACAAGAAAGTGTACTTTAAAATTACGTTACTCTATATTCATTCACAAGTACAGTTAAATCTCGATTTTAAAGACCCCTATACAACGGATTTCAGTAGGTACATTATTTACACATCATTATATAACTATTTATGTATATATTATTTACACATCATTATATAACTATTTATGTATATATTATTTACACATCATTATATAACTATTTATGTATATATACAGATGACTCTCAAATAAATCCGAGAAGTTCTTATACATAACGAGCGAAATTATAATAAATATGTCAGGAAATTATATCACTGTCGTCTGTGAAGTGTGTGTGTGTGTGTGTGTGTGTGTTGCCACCACTTCTCCCCCCCCCCCTACCCTCAGTCTCCATTCACCCTAGCTCAAGGTCAAAGGAATATAGGCCTATTTCACCTTGTGTGTGACTCGCTCATTTAGTTTTTAGTAATTACGAGTTAACTTCAACACTCAGTCATGTCAGGTGGTACATTTACAAAACGGAAGGCCGTATCCTTCTATATGAAGATGGAAGGTTGTTCTCAAACAGAGAAAGGAGAAGGAAAACCAGAGTATGCATATTAATAAAATGTAAACAAACGATATCACACTATCTCCCCCCCTTCCCCCCTACCACCTCCACCACCACCACACATGACGACCACTCATTTCAGTCATGAGTTGTCTGCAAAAACCTTATTACAAATTGTTATATGCATTTAATATGCTTAATATGAATTGTAATACTGTATTTACATTTGTAAAGTAACAGTACAGTATACTTCTCTTCACTTTTAACACTGGTCACTCCCTCCTCACTCTGTGCTCTGAGCGGGTGAACGTGGCCGCTCTTTTTGGCTATATTTATAATTTTATGAAAAAAAATGCCGGATACGGGAAGTTGCCGGTAAACAGAATACCGGAAAAAACAGCTTTCACTGTAAATTCTATTTTATATACTGTATTATTAATATCTCATTTTACTGTCCTTAGATGGCTACATGTACAATCTTGTACATGTACTGTATTTTACATACTGTACTGTATTGCAGTTTCGTATCATCCAGGTTTCAAATTGTAATGTTAACAATAACAGTATGAATGGTTTCTGCTCCTGATGGCTCATTGTTACTACAGTAACAACTCCCTTACCACCCTTCTTTGATGTATGATATCCTGAACCATCCCATACAGTATACTCAACACTACTTATACTTAAATATACTGTGTGCCCTGTTCACATAACGCAGGAATATGTAGATTAATTGCTATCAGAACTTTCTAATTCAAATATAAATACAACTCATCCTTAATTATCTTGATTGTAATGATTAAAGAAACAGATGTTCTCCTTGATGTTGATATGACAGTACTGTACACTGTACTGTATTTACCTACTCAGTAAAATTAGCATATACAACCCCAGCTCTTCTCTGGAGTTTAAAAGTATAGTAGAATACTGTACTGTTCTTCACTTAGAGAGAATCAGTATGCCCAGAAATCTGAAACCATTATGATTACTTTATAACTTGGACTGCACTGTACTTCTGGTGGTATTGTAGTATATACAGTAATTATATCATTTTAATCACTAAGGTGTTCTATGAAATCAACTTTGTCCCATAATCCATATGCAATTGACCTCTGGACTTGTAGGTTAGTACAGGTATTAGACTATTCCAAAAATTAGGCCTCCTACCTTCCACAGTGTGGATGACCTTCTCTGGGCAGAAAATGTGTTGGTGGTGAACAAGGAGCTGAGGAAGACACACTCTCAGATTGTAACACTATCGTCACTGTTCAGACCAGGTTCAAGTAGGATACTCACCGTTTTTAATTGTACAGTGCTGTTCTTTTTACAGTGTATCATATTTTCAAGCATAGTTAAGTATGGCTCTCCCAGCTTTCTCCCATGTATTTATTTATCATGCACTTGTACAGTGCATTAGTCTCTTTTAATGCATAAAGAAAGCTTTATTATGTCTTGTAATTTTTATAACTTTCATGCAGTGTTTTAATTATTTCTGTGTTTCCTTGTTTATATGCTATCTTCACACTTTCATCCATACCTAACTAAGGTCTCTTAAATTAGCTTCACATATTTCCCTCGTATTTTATGCTCATTTTCTCAGGTAATAATTATTTTTTATATATAAGCATTATCAATTTTACAGGTAAATAATCCATGTTGACTTATAATTTTATATGGCATGTCTATTTCCTCCTGCTTATGAGGTTTTGCATTCTCAGTTATTTTGTCTATTGTGCTCATTTTTACAGTGATCTTATTTACCATGTCCAGTATTTTTTTCTCTTATAAGTTGTAGAGTTGTGTCTGCACCTCGGCAGCTGATTCTGAGTATTTCATAGTTCTGTATTTGTTAGTACCTTTCGTACCATAATATTATTAAAGATTTTTAAACCATAAATTTTTTACACAGTTTCACATTAATATTCTAAAGATCATGGACAGGTGTAACATTATTCTGATTATTAGTTATTAATATTTTGAGTAAGGTATGTCTAACCCAACACATATCCAGAAACAAAAATACAGTACAGTAGCTACTAGACAAATGCAGTTTCAGTAATCAAAGTCAGGTTTTTTCAGGGCTACATAAGAATGCTGTAATAATAACAAACTAATGTTCTTTCCAGGAAAACTACTCAGGCACTGTATTCTTTAGTGCAATCAATATGTGATTCCTTATGTTTTTAATGTATGTACACTCGACCCTGTATTTCCCGGACCCCCTTTTGTCCGATTTCAAATTTGCCGGACAATATGTGCGAGTACCAGACATACACTCAGACCATCCAGGAAATGATATAAAAGTCTGTGCTGCTACCATATTTCAAACTTCTTGGTACCCTACCTGTGATATGAACATAAATTATAAATACATTGCTTGCCTTGTGTTGTCTCCTCACGTAGACAGAGCATTGCTTTTGTGATAATATTTTGCCTTTTCAAGGACCAAGATAACTCCACCCACCAAAAAAAGTAGGAAAGCAGTGCATTTGTGTGTGGTATAATTCCTCCTTCCACGTGGCACTTCACAAGCATCATACACAGCTACCTCAGACAGTGTTGCCGGCTCTGCTTCACAAAATTTCTCCAACTTCAAAATGAAAATTTCCCGTTTTACCTCAAGAATTCCCTGTTTACTCTTGAACAATCGTTATATAATTTCCCTCTGTGGTCTTCAAATTCCATAAAACAGAAATTTTGCTGCATCTGGCAACATTGACCCCTGACTCTTGGTCCTGTAAGGTAATGGCAGTGGCCTACTTTACAGTACAGTATAGTGTACATTTACTGTTAATACACTATGTTTTGTATGTTAGTACAGTTACAATATGATGGTTGACCTCCATACTGTTCTGTTGAGTGCTGAACATACTGTGTTATAGGCAGTGACACACAGACATTAGTAAGAGTCTGGTACAAGTGGTGATTCAAGGACCGAGTTGGGTAAATGGCCGGCAATAGTCAGTAACCAGACATTTGCATTTCCCAGACATTTACAATTCCTGGACTGGTGCTCCCCCCTAATTGTCCAGGGAATGGAGGGTCGAGTGTATATGTGTGTGTGTGTGTGTGTGTGTGTGTGTGTGTGTGTGTGTGTGCATGCTTACATCCAAACGTTAGTACAAGTGGGGGGGCAGACCTAATTGATCAGTATTGGATGTCTGCTCTGACAGTGGAATGTCATATTGAGCTGGTGACAAAAATTATACTTCCTCTTACATTAACTTTAATGTTCAGTTGAGAGAATGACCTCATCTAGTCTCTGAGAGACTACAATACAGTACAAATGTATTTTATTACTACTTTATCACAAAGTAACAAACTAATTGTGACATATTGCTTTTACATAGATACTTTTCCAACATCTCTAAAAGCTAATGATAGTATCTTGCTCCTTTGCAGATTCTTTCCCAACATCAAAATCATCACGGAGTTATCTCAGTCATCCAACATACGCTTCATGCAGTTGTGTGCTGGGGATGCATACACCTTACACCTGTCTAAGATGGAAAAGGTACACATCCTCTCCCCACATGACCCTATAGATCAGTGGTTCCCAACCTGGGGGAAATTTCCCCCAGGGGGGAAATTTGGATGTTTCAGGGGGGAAATTCTAGTCTGGAATTAAAATTCTGGAAATTATCAGTAGTTATGTAACGCCCGGGAGATGGTATAGTTAACCTTGGAGATATTTTTTTTCCCACGCTCAAATGAAGCGGTTACTGATTCGTGATTAAAGATATAATTTGCTCTTGTATTGCTCACATGTAGTTTACAGTGGAATTTTTCACCTAATTTGGTTGGGGACATTCTTGGCTTCATTATAGGGTAAAGCTCTTAATTGTAGTTAAACCACGGGCTGGGATCAAATCGTCAATAATTAGGTTGGCAACACTGGTACATGAAGGGGGAAATCTGGATGGTTGAATTAGGTGCATGGGGAAATTACAGAAAAAAGGTTGGGAACCACTGCTATAGATGGACCTGAGCGGATTATTGAGTCATTGTCACCGGTAACCAAATCACTGTTTAATGTTTCAGCCTAGAGTGTTGGTGTCTTCCCCCTCCATCCCATCCACCTTGTACCATTCCCAGACAACCACTACCCAACTCACTAACCCAACCTCTCCACGCACACACATTATCCCAGGAATTTATTCAGGAATGGTGTCCCAAGCAAACATACCAGTTGGTCCAGCCCTGGATAGGATATTCACAGTTTTACATGGTATTACTTGGTAAAAGAAGGTAGGTGGGTAAGGGTTGCCTCACCATCCATCACCAGCTGTATGCCCCCAAAAGATTAGCAGCATTAGTTGCTCCAAATAATGCTATTCTAAATTGGTATATGTCACAAGGAGAGGTAATATTAACCAGATTTCTGATCCACAGAAAATCAATATTTCTAACTGCAACATGAAATATGCTTTCTCTATGTCCCTAATAAACATCTAAAACAACTTAGCCAAATTAGGGACTAAAGATAAGTCTGTATACACATAATCTTTAAGACTGAGTTTTAGGAAATGCCTTGGCTGAACAATCAAATACATTAACTCCTTGGTGAGTGAAATATAGTGAATTAGTAAATTAATAGTCACCTTATAATGATTATGTATGGTCTCTATATATTCATAATGTAACTAGTATTTGGTTACAATACTCTGGTTAAGCTATGAAGTTTTTCTTCAATCTGAAGACTCTACCTAATTCTCCTTCTCTTTACCTCTTTCCTACTTGTATGTGGAGTCAATGTGCCACAGTAGATCCTCCATCACCATACCTATCCTGTATGGAAACGGTTCACATTAATGACTTGGCAGATGATGGTGTTACGGCCGGATGCCTTTCCTAACAATAATCCTCCCTATTGTAGGGAAGGATACAGCTACAACCAGTAGTCACCTTCATGGGTAAAGATCAGACATCTATGTGTGTGTGTGGCTGTCACTTCCCATACATCTTTAATATTGCTCAGATCAGATGTCTCTTTGGACTATACCTCACAGGGACCTATTGACCAGCCTGATCCAAGAACACAAATTTCAACTAGGTGGTATGTGGCCCAGTTCCCCAAGGCTGACCTGCCTGTAGGGTTATAAGTATCTGAAAGGATTAACCCTGAGTTGAGGAGGTCAAGGTGTAGGTTACACATCTCTTGGCTGAAGCAAGTTGATGACTCTGGCTGGGAGGTACAGGTTTGGGGATAGAAAGGGTGACTGTGTGGAGGCTTCATCAAAGGCTTCACTTCACAAGAGATGGTGACAAAAGCTGGACAAGCAAAGCACCACCTAGTAATATTGAGGATGAAATGAGGTTTTATGAAATATTTATTGTGACTAGATTTGTTGGCTTGTAACAGGTCAGCTTGTCACATATCTATCCTATAAGTCCATACCTGATACAAAGTGTGAGAACATGAGCTGAAGAGGACTAGATGAACCATTTGCTGGCTATTTACTGTGGAACCTATTGGTTTCATGTGATGCTATGCAGAAGTAAAGTGGCTCTGAATTTCACCTAAAGTTATATGGAATAAAGCAGACTAGTGTAGCGGGGTGCTACATTAGTCTCCTGGTGAGGTTTGAAAGGAGACTAAGAGATCGTGGGTTTTTAATCTGTTTATTCATACAGGCTACAAATGGTATATAAGATTTTAGAGTGAACCTGAAATACATGAATAAAAGGATTCCTGCCTGCTACACTATTAGAACCCATCAGGCGAGAGGGCTGATGCTTGTGGCGGGTAGCTGATTCTACCCGCCACACTAGTTTTGTATTGAAGCTGAAACAAAGGGGCAATTTTATTATACCAATATTTTCCATTTTTATTGAAAGTGCATACAGTAGCAGCCTTTATGAAGCATGGAAACAGATAAGTACAAAACTGTCAAGGACTAAAGCTGCTGGGTATAGTGTGACACTGATCTGGAATATTTCCTCCAGTAACAAGTTAATAGTGATTACCATCCTCTCCCTCAATACACCCCAGTCACCACCATCCACCTTCCTCTACTCACCTAGTAAAGTCTTCTTACATCCACAATAGTCAACACATAGCAGAACCCCATGGTTGCAGCCAGCTTGTACCCAGCTCTGCACAAGTCAATATTGGATGTTTATTGTAGGGAGGGTTTGTCTCAGTTAATATGTGGATTACCAGTGTTTTGCAGTGCAGTCAGCATGATTATACATCATCATTTATTTTCTTTCAATGCATTCTCGTGTTGTATTATATTTATGTGAGTTTACTATACTATATTTGGTTTACATAACGTCTCCACTAAGATCAGCTACACATAAAGAATTCCATATAGATATAGATATAATGAACTGTACTTTGCTGTGTTCATCTCCTCACACACTTACTCCCAAGTATCAACGTAGCTGTATGGAAATAAATAGTGTCTTTTTAAGTGTGGAGCTGGTGTCTGAGTTTTAGCAGAGATGGGAATAGTCAGTGTTAGTAGCTGATGGAAAACCTTCCTCCCATTTCCCCCTTTCCCCAGTAGTCAGTTTTTTAGGAATAAGTGTAGCTGGTGCGCATTTATTTTCTGTCGATATAATTGTTTTACATATGAAAAAAGGTGGTTTAGATTACACTCTAGAGATGCCTTTATATGGATTGGATGCTGAGTGTAGTGTACCATCAGGTAAACAAACCTTCAGTCGTATAGGAATTTTTGGTTGAAAGACACAACTTTCATTATATTTTGCTTTTCTTGCTATTTGACTGAAGGTTTGCTCTCCAAATAAGCCAACTAGACAAATGCATTGTTCTCTGACAGCTTCCCAATTAAGTCCTAGCAAGCACTGATGCTGGCTGGTATTTCAAAAATATTATTTGATAGAGGAGGAGTCTGGCAAAAAAATCTATATGTGGAACACTTGAAATAGTTGTGATGCTAGTTTTTGTTTGTTCACCCACCAAAAATAGTATCTTAGCACCTGGAGTTGAATATTTTAAATTTGATCATTACACCTAATGCTATTATGGTGAGGTTTGTAAGTGATTTAAGACCAGTTTCAGAGTTAATGGGCCATTTTTCCATTTTCCTTTAAGGTGGATTGGTACAGATGGTTTTTTTGCCAGGTGTAGGTAGCATGTGACTGTGAAGCTACAGGAGTACAGTGGAATTAGTTGAGAGTTACAGTAGTGTTACAGAGGACCAACTAGCTCAACAACTGTATCTTCATGTGTATGTGTGTGTACATCTCTTCCTCTTGCACACACACATTTGAGGGTTTTGGCGCCAGGGTGTATGATGTCTGTATGTGTGTTGTCTCAAATTTAAGTGTTTTTCTTGCCATGCTTTCTCCTTGCTTTGCCTCAGTTACCCTACAAGTCAAGGGATCAGGTTGAGATCTCCCAGGGTTTCCTTTTGATCTCCCAGGGTTTCCTTTTGATCTCCCAGGGTTTCCTTTTGATCTCCCAGGGTTTCCTTTTGATCTCCCAGGGTTTCCTTTTGATCTCCCAGGGTTTCCTTTTGATCTCCCAGGGTTTCCTTTTGATCTCCCAGGGTTTCCTTTTGATCTCCCAGGGTTTCCTTTTGATCTCCCAGGGTTTCCTTTTGATCTCCCAGGGTTTCCTTTTCAGTGGAGTTCCTACAATAGAATAAATTGGTGCATCACTGATTGGCCTCCACTTAAAATAGACAGCAAGCAAAACTAATGAAGGACTCGCCTTTGCCCTGTCCTGAAAAAAAGAATTTATAATTCTCGATCACCTACATTCTAAACTTTCATGGGTATTTTAGTTTAATTTTAGTTTACTATAATGGCAGTTGTTAAAAAATAAATGGAAGGTTCCCTTTTGCACTTTCTACCTTGGAAATATGGACATCCTAATATAAATGAGAGCATTCCTTTCATTTTTCTCAGAATTATGAATGTTGTACATGTGACTGTTTCTTCAAAAACTGTCACCAACCTTCTTGATTAATACAAAGCTCTAGTGTGACTGATAATGGTACCATAACCAAGTATGTGAGTGTAAGGAATGGATGACTATTAATGAGTGGTGTCGATTAAATAGTTTTTAAAATTATGGTCAGGACTACAGTATATACTACATATGCTAGATTTGAAAATTCTTGGTCTGTGGGTAACCTTAAAGGGAAAACCCTGACAGCAGCTGAAGAATGCCTCAAAGTCAGACCAAGGCAAATACCATGTGGGGTCACAGAGGAGGGATTGGATATAATTGAGAAGAGTTGTGCTACCATATTGATAGATAACCATGGCCAGTACAGGAATCTGTTTCATAATGCTAGGGCTTCTCTGAGGAGGGACAAAGAGAGATAGGGCTGGATTTTGCTCATAATGACCTTCAGCCTGCTTACCAAACCTTGGCTTCAGTTCAAATCCATCTCCCAAGCCATTTATCTGTGAACAGCAGATTGTTGCATAGTTCTGACACAGATGGATACAGGACCCACTGGCCTCAGTATTTTGTGGGATTGTATTTATTAAATTTTGATGGGTCAAGGCCAAAACTTATTACAGTAAAAGTCCGTTAATCCGACCACGGATACTCCGAAAATCCCAATAGTCCGATTTTTTTAAAGTGGTAATAAAAAATTCAATTTTGGTGTCCGAGTGGCCTATGTGGGGATTTTCCGGGTGTATCGTCACATATGCCTACATGATTCACGTACAGCTGGGCCATCCACACACTCCCACCTATTAGGCGTATCTATGCACAAATTAATATTAAGTGGAAGTGATTTTTCAAAGAAAATTACCAAAATTAATGAATACAAACTAAGGAATGTTTGTGCACGAATGAAAATTCAATGAGTTTTAGTGATGACTGAAATTTCCACCCCACTGTCACTCACGCTGGCTTGATCAGAGCCTTCTAGAAGGTGCTGGCTTGATACACACGTGATAAACCTAACCCCTTTATAGTGAACAACTTCTCAATACGGGCATTTTTCATACTTTTAACACATATCCCGGTACAGACATTTGATATGGTTTAAAGTGCAAGTGATTGTATGAGAAAATTAGAAAGAATAATTAATATAAACAAAGGAAATGTGTTTGTATGAGTAGAAACTCATGAATTATTGGTGTTAACTGAACTTGTCAACTCGTCACGCACTACACACACGCTATTAGGTCTAACCTTTTAGAATGAATAACTTTTATAAACATTCATTTTCCATACTTTGGCCTCAAGTTTAGAATTATTTTAGTTACTAGCTGTGTATGGGAACCAGAGATACGAGTTAAAGCACACGTAGTTTTGAGAGTGAGTGTACAGACAGACAGTCAGTCATACGCATCAAATTTAAGCCCTCGGATATCTCTGATCTTCTGATAATCTTTTTCCATATCTGTATTTGGAGGTCCAACTGTATATATAATATATATATTGTACAGTACTTTAATATGTTATGTTTATGTGTAAAGGAATTTTTTTTTTATACTCTAATGTGGTATCGACGGATTTTATTATCGACGGCCATCTTAAGAACCTAACCCCCGTTGATAACAAGGGAGTACTGTACTACCGAGTCAAATGTTTACCGCCATAACCCTCTGTCGAGTGCCGCATATTATACACCACCGTGTTTGATAATATAGGGTGTATTTATTAGGGTTTTGGCATTTCTATAAGAGTAACTCTCACAACATCGGCAAAACGGGTTATCCGGCATACGCTCTCCCCCGAGCGTGCCGGATAAACGAGGTTCTACTGTATTTGGTTGTGAACGTGATGTATATTGTATTAACAACCAACAACACTACAAACTGTTGTAAGTATTGCATGTTGTACCATTTCTGTGTATACAGTTTATGGCAAAACTTTACTTGGACTCATTATTGTAAGCTGGAATCAAAGTACTGTACAGGTCTCCCTCACTATAACGATTTTCACTTTACGATATTTCGCATTAACGATCCATCTTGTTTAGTACCCATTTCTCTTTATACGGTTGCGTTCGCTCGCTATAACGATTGGCCGACCCAAGGTCTAATAATTAGACCTTTGGCCGACCAAGCATTCATATTCCCGCGCTCACTGGCTTCCCGCCACCTCTTTCCGCCAACCCAGTGACAAAGCATCCTACTCAACCCGTGCGTCGCCACCAGTCACCAGTCACCCGTGACTCACCAGTGTTAGTCTCGCACACACACTCAAGCAGTACAGAAGCCAGTCCCTGTCTGTTTCCCACATTGTTTACTGTGATTTCCCTTGTGATGTCTGCCAAGCACCCTGCAACTTCCAATCTTGGTGGTGATAAGCCAAAGAAAAGAAGGATGTCTCTGAGCTTAGAGAGTAAGCTGAATATTGTGAAAAGGCATGAGGATGGAGAGGGAGCAAATAGTATTGCACGTGCTTTGAGGCTTGCACAGTCCACTGTTTCAACTGTTATCAAGAATTGGGCAAATATTAAGATGGCTGGAGAGACGAGCACAACACTTATGGCCAAGAAGGTAACACGGCAACGAGAACCTATCTATGAAGAGATGGAACGACTACTCAAGCTGTGGATAGAAGATCTTACTCAGAACAACATGCCCTTATCCACCACACTCATTACAGTAAAGGCTCTATCTATCTGGGAGGACCTGAAGAAAAAAGACTACCAAGTTAAGGAAGGCACAACGTTCAGTGCAAGTAAAGGTTGGTTTGAGCGGTTCAAGAATAGGGCCTCCTTACACTTCCTTAAGTTGACTGGTGAGGCAGCAAGTTCAGATGTGGCTGCTGCCGATGAGTTCAAGTTAACCTTGGTGAAGAAGATAGAGGAAGGTGGATAGTCATCAAAACAGGTAATAAATTTTGATGAAACTGGCCTTTACTGGAAAAGAATGTCCTCAAGGACATTTATATCTCGAGAGGAAAAAAGGGCTCCTGGGTTTAAAGTTTCTAAGGACAGATTGACAGTGGTACTGTGTGGTAATGCAGCAGGAGACTTTAAACTCAAGCCCTTGGTTATTTACCACTCAGAAAACCCCAGGCCACTTAAAGGACTGGTAAAATCTTTATTACCTGTGATTTGGAAGGCAAATAAGAAAGGGTGGATGACTTCATCAGTCTGCCAAAGTTACGTGCTTGATTATTTGTCTCCCAGACTATGTGAGTATGTTGCTGAAAACAATCTTGCAAATCGTTTTCTGTTGTTGCTAGACAACGCACCAAGCCACCCATCCATTATGCAAGACTGGGCAGACAATATTGAAGTGATGTTTATGCCACCGAACACCACAGCAGTTATACAGCCCATGGATCAAGGCATAATCTCCACATTTAAGGCCTACTATCTACGCTGCACCATGAGACAGCTGCTTGATGCAGTCGATAAGCCAGACAAGCCGACTATCAAGCAATTCTGGTCTAATTATAACATTAAAAAGGCCATTGACAACATAGATGCGTCATGGAAGGAGGTGTCAGAGAATGCCATGAATGGCAGCTGGAGAAAACTGTGGGAGGACTGTGTCACAGACTTCACTGGCTTCCCTGACTTGAAGGATGTGAGGAAGGACCTTGTGAGGCTCTCACACAGTGCAGGGTTCAATGAGGTGGATGAGGAAGATATCCAGCAACTGTTTGATTCCCATGCAGAACCCCTGTCAAATGAAGATCTCATGGAAATTGAACAAGAGAGGGCATTGGCAGATCAAGAGGATAACGACGATGATGAGCCCAGACGTGAGCTTGGTATTAAAGAACTGCGAGAGGCATTCCAGCACATTGAGAAAGGGATGGAATTGTTCAGGGAATATGATTTAAACCCTGCAAGAAGTGGTGCAGCTACACAAGCTGTGGAGCAAGCTCTCAAACCTTATAAAGAAATCTATGAAAGAAAGAGGAGGCAGGCAAAACAAACTACAATTTCCAGTTTTTTTAAACCCAGCACACTTTGTAGACCTTCAACTCCATCCACCTCTGCCACTAATCCACTCAGTCCAGCCACGCTGCCCGACGTCTCCCCTGGCTCCCTCCCCACCAGCCCAGCCACGCTGCCAGACGTCTCCCCCTACTCCCACCCCACCAGCCCCCTCCCCACCAGCCAGCCAGACGCCAACCCTGACTCACCGCTCCCAGTCTCCGATGTTGATGACAGCGAGTGATAGGCAATTGTATAAAATGTACTGTACAGTGATTACATTTAAATAAAGGTGTTTAATTTCTGTATTTAATGTGTGTTTGTGTATTAAACCTTCAATAAATATTGACATGGGTTGTTGGCAGTACAAAACTATATATACTTACGAGTCTTGGAAAGTCTTGGAACGTATCCCTATTTTTCCCATTAGATATTAAGTTCGCTATACAATCGATCGATTTACGATTGGATATTCAGGAACCTAACCCAATCGTATTGTGAGGGAGACCTGTACTGGTATTGTATGAAAGTTTTGATAGAAATGGTCAGTAGCAAAAGTAATTGGGATGAATATTTTGTGTTCCATTTTGTGTTGTAGAGAAGTTAAGTTTGCAGTGACATACCAATGGTGCTCACATTATATAGATTATATGATGTGACCACCTTCTTGATGTCAATAGGTTTAGTCCCCTGGCCAATTTATGCTACTAGTACTGTACTGTACTCACTGTGTCATTTTTGCCAGTACATTTAGGCCTAGCTGTGTGTCTTGTACATCTGTATACAGTATCACATAGGTCTACTCTTCCCATAGTATGAATTTCAAACTTTAACTTTAGTATTATACTAATATTTTAGATGTAAGTAATGTTTTAATTAAGTTATTAAGAGAGAGAGAGAGAGAGAGAATTAAAAAATGATACACAATCTTATGTAGTAGTTGCTCTATCATTATATTTCTTTTAAATCAGTTTAACATGGTAGTATCCATATAATATTATGTTATATTATTATGTACTGTATGGGAGATTGTAAATATTGTTTATATCTTGTATACACTTCTAGCTAAATATCCTTAATGTCATTTTACTTTACTTTAATCATTTTACCTGAATATTTATTTGGACAAATTGAGGGAAGTAGATTGTGAAAGTAGTTGACTGATGACAGTGTTTATAAAGGTTATAATCTGACACACAGACAGTGGTGTTGACACAGGCTGGATTCCACAGTGGTATTGGTTTGTTAGCTCACCAACCAACCACAATGTTAATGTGTTCATTATTTTGCAAAACAGTTAGATAATAATGATCACTGTATAGATTACTCAACAAATGCATTAAATAATTCACCCATAAGGCATTTACACGACAAACATTCTTTCGTTTGTGTGCTTACCAACCAACACAAACCAGCTGGTAGTGACAACATACCTGCACATTTAATTCTTATAAAAACATTTACTTGTCGTTAGTAAGGGTTTATTTTATATTTTATAGACAATCTTCAACTGTTTT
>JAWZYT010003089.1:15000-42500 GCA_034508575.1 Petrolisthes manimaculis | reverse complement strand
GTCTCTCACATACACACAGTTTCTTTCACACACACAGTCTCTCTTTCACACACGCAGTTTCTTTCACACACACACAGTCTCTCTCACATACACACACAGTCTCTCTCTCACACACACATAGTCTCTCTCTCACACACACAGTCTCTCTCTCACAGTTTCTTTCACACACACACAGTCTCTCTTTCACACACACAGTCTCTTTCACACACACACAGTTTCTTTCACACACACACAGTTTCTTTCACACACACACAGTTTCTTTCACACACACACAGTTTCTTTCACACACACACAGTCTCTCTCACACACACACACAGTTTCTTTCACACACACACACAGTTTCTTTCACACACACACAGTCTCTCACACACACAGTTTCTTTCACACACACACAGTCTCTCTTTCACACACACAGTCTCTCTCACACACACAGTCTCTCTCTCTCAATCCGTCCCTGGTAACTTTGGTGTTGCATTCTTTGGTACTTATATTCTACTCACTATCAGGATTTATGTTTGTTCTATCCTTCTTTTTGTTGTTGTGACATTCTTCAAGTTGTCTGGCTGAGTAGCCCTCAGGCCCGTAGTTTAAAAAATTTGAGGGCCCTTACTGGAGCTCTATGAATCCTCCAAAATAATCCAGGCCACAGAACCCTTCAGTATTTCTAATAGGGAATCTGTTGCCTGGAGAAGTTTGGAGAATTCATGGAGCTCCAGTAAGGGCCCTCAAAATTTTTAAAACTACGGGTGTAAGTTCCAGAGGAAGGCTATGGGGCTGTATGTGGCTTTTGGGTTTGGAGGCTTCTGATTCCTCCTAACTATACCATGAACCAAGCTCCCTTAATATAGGTGTGTGTTAGAGAATGTGTGTGTGTATGTGTGTTACAGAGAAGGAGAAAGAGAATCTATGTTTGTGTAATTGGAGGCTTCTGATTCCTCCTGACTATTCCACAAAACAGGCTCCTTCCATATAGGTGTGTGTGTGTGTGTAAGTAAGTAAAGTTTATTGCTTAATATAGTAAATACAATAACACAAACTATAAATAAGAATTGTATTGAAGCTATGATCTGTCGAGCAGAAGCTCCATGACAGACAGATAAAAATAATTGTGTAAATTAATTATGACCTAGACCAAAGTTTTTTTATGACATCATAGTAAAATATAATAAATACAGTAAAACCAAAATTAATTAGTAAACCAAACCAAAGGAAATAGTAAACTAAAAGCAAACTAAAACTAAAACTAAATGAACAGTAAAACTCTCAGTAAAGTTAAAAAAACAAAGCAAAAAACAGTAAAAAATAAAAAAAATAAAAGGAAACGGTAAATCAAAATTAGTAAACCAAACCATAGGAAATAGTAAACTAAAAGCAAACTAAAACTAAAACTAAATGAACAGTAAAACTCTCATTAAAGTTAAAAAAACAAAGCAAAAAACAGTAAAAAATAAAACAATAAAAGGAAACGGTAAATCAAAATCAGACTTAAAATTAACTGACTCAGCAAAAGTTTATGCAAAGTTAGAAACCCGTAAAAAATAAAAGCAAAAACAAAAATTAAAATGCAACATTAAAACTCTATACAAAGATGTGTGTGTGTGTGTGTATTAGAGGGAATGTGTGTGTGTGTGTTTGTTTGTAGGCTTCTGATTCCTCCAAACTATTCCACAAAACAACCTCCCTTCATATGTGTGTGTGTGTGTTTCATGGTATTATTTGGAGGACTTATTTACTCCAAGTTAACCATCAACATTGTACTCTCTCTTCAGGGGGTGTGGGAGTAGGGGACAGGCTTTGGGGGGGGACTGGGGGGTGCAGGAGTAGGGGACAGGCTTGGGGGGTGACTGGGGGGGGGTGCGGGATTAGGGGGAAAGGCTTGGGGGTGGGTAGAAAGCCTGTCCCCTATTCCCACACACACCCTAACCCCCCCATGCCTGTCCCCCTATTCCCACACCCCCTTGATATAGACTTGACATACACACAGACAGACAGTTACATTGGAGTGCCTTGATTCCTCCAAAGTATGCCAGGAAACACGACCACAGGAATATAAATAATGGTGTTCTGTTGCCTGGAATAGATTGGAGGAATAATTTACTCCAGATATTCTTATGTTGGTGAATTGGATGGTCTGGGATTTATTATTATTATTATTATTATTATTATTATTTTTATTATTATTATTATTATTATTATTATTATTATTATTATTATTATTATTAGTATTATTTTTATTATTATTATTATTATTATTATTATTAGTATTATTTTTACTATTATTATTATTATTATTATTATTATTATTATTATTATTAGTATTATTTTTATTATTATTATTATTATTATTATTATTATTATTATTATTATTATTAGTATTATTTTTATTATTATTATTATTATTATTATTATTATTATTATTATTATTATTATTATTATTATTATTATTATTATTATTAGGTGCTGTTAAATTATACACATGTTTGTTTTTTATTACCAAGATATTTACTACAATGGAAGGAAAGTGTGGGTGGATATTATTATTATTATTATGTATTTATTGTTGTTGTTTTGTGTGTGTTGTTGTGTGTGTGTGTGTGTGTGTGTGTGTATGTGTGTGTGTCAGTTGGTCCAGATTTATATATATTGGAGCATCTGGATTCCTCCAAACTATGTCAGGAAACACCATGACAATGTGTGTGTATGTGTGTGTAGAGAAAGTGGAAGGAAAACTGGAGAGAAGGTGGAGGAAAACTGGAGAGAAAGTGGAGGGAAAGTGGAGGAAAGTGGAGACCCTAATAGTGTGTGTGTGTTTCTCTCTCTCCGTGTATACAGTATGTGTGTGTGTTTCTCTGTGTCTGTGTGTATGAAAATAGGAGGCTTCTGATTCCTCCTGACCAAACCACCTCCTTCCATATAGGTGTATGTGTGTGTGTGTATTATTTCTGTGTGTGTGTATATTATTCCTATGTGTGTGTGTGTGTGTGTGTGTGTTTGAAGGCTTCTGATGCCTCCTTCCCTAATATCAACCTAATTGTCCTGCTGTATGTGATTTATATAATATACAGTTTGTATGTGTGTATGTACAGTCTAATTTGTATGTACAGTTGTGGTCAATAATAATAATCATTCACATATGGCTATCTCAAACCATTTATTGTCTAATGTTGTTGTTGTTGTTGTATAAGTTGTTTTATTTCTGTTAACATACACGGACACACACACACACACATACACACTTAATTTAACACTCAATAATTTGAAGGACTCATTATTATTATGTATGTTGTATTTATTAGTTTATTTGTTTGTATGTTGGTAAATACACTCAAACACACAAAGATTTTAATATTAATTTAATCTGTTTATTTTAGATGTGTAGAGAGGAGAGAAGAAGAGAGAAAGAAGAGGAAGAGAGAGAGATAGAGAGAAGAAGAAAGAAGGGAGGAGAAGAACAAGAGAGAAGGAAGAAGAGAGGGAGATAGAGAGAAGAAGAAAGAAAGGAGGAGAAGGAAGGAGAAGAGAGAGAATACACAATAAAGAAGAAGAGAGGATAGAAAGAGGAGGACAAGAAAGAAAGGGAGGGAGGAGGAGAGAAGATAAATAGAGGAAGAGAAGAGACAAGAGAGAAAGAAGGAAGGGAGAAGTTGAAAAACAACAACAACAACAAAAGGTAAGTGTTTATGGAATTAGTGTTGTATGTGTGTGTGTGTGTATGTATGTATTTATGTCTGTATGCGTGTGTGTATATGTCAGTGTATGTATGTATGTGTGTCAGTGTTGTATTGTGTGTCTGTATGTGTGTGTGTGTGTGTGTGTGTGTGTGTGTGTATATGTCAGTGTTTGTGTGTGTATGTGTCAGTGTATGTGTGTGTGTGTGTCTGTATATGTATGTGTGTGTCTGTATATGTATGTGTATCTCTCTGTATATATGTGTGTGTGTGTGTGTGTGTATATGTATGTGTATCTCTCTGTATATGTATGTGTGTGTATATGTATATGTGTATGTATCTCTCTGTATATGTGTGTGTGTGTATATGTATGTGTATCTCTCTGTATATGTGTGTGTGTGTGTGTGTGTGTATATGTATGTGTATGTGTATCTCTCTGTATATGTGTTTCTCTGTATGTATGTATGTGTTCCTCTGTCTGTGTGTGTGTATCTCTTTATATGTGTGTGTGTTTCTGTGTATGTATGTGTTCCTCTCTGTATATATGTGTGTGTGTTCCTGTGTGTGTATGTATGTGTATCTCTCTGTATATGTGTATGTGTTTGTATGTGTATCTCTCTGTATATGTGTATGTGTTTGTATGTGTATCTCTCTGTATATGTGTGTGTGTGTTCCTCTCTGTCTGTGTGTATATGTGCCTATCTGTCTGTGTGTCTCTCTCTGTATGTGTGTATGTAAATTGGAGGCTTCTGATTCCTCTTTCCATATAGGTATGTGTGTGTATTATTCATGTATGTGTGTGTGTGTGTGTGTTTGGAGGCTTCTGATTCCTCTTTCCATATAGGTATGTGTGTGTATTATTCATGTATGTGTGTGTGTGTGTGTGTTTGGAGGCTTCTGATTCCTCTTTCCATATAGGTATGTGTGTGTATTATTCATGTATGTGTGTGTGTGTGTGTGTTTGGAGGCTTCTGATTCCTCTTTCCATATAGGTATGTGTGTGTATTATTCATGTATGTGTGTGTGTGTGTGTGTTTGGAGGCTTCTGATTCCTCTTTCCATATAGGTATGTGTGTGTATTATTCATGTATGTGTGTGTGTGTGTGTGTTTGGAGGCTTCTGATTCCTCTTTCCATATAGGTATGTGTGTGTATTATTCATGTATGTGTGTGTGTGTGTGTGTTTGGAGGCTTCTGATTCCTCTTTCCATATAGGTATGTGTGTGTATTATTCATGTATGTGTGTGTGTGTGTGTGTTTGGAGGCTTCTGATTCCTCTTTCCATATAGGTATGTGTGTGTATTATTCATGTATGTGTGTGTGTGTGTGTGTTTGGAGGCTTCTGATTCCTCTTTCCATATAGGTATGTGTGTGTATTATTCATGTATGTGTGTGTGTGTGTGTGTTTGGAGGCTTCTGATTCCTCTTTCCATATAGGTGTATGTGTGTGTATTATTTATGTATGTGTGTGTGTGTGTGTTTGGAGGCTTCTGATTCCTCCTTCCATATAGGTGTGTGTGTGTGTTTCGTGACAATATTTGAAGGACCCATTTTCCTCTAATTTCTTTTTAGTGTGTATGTATGTGTGTGTTAGAAGGATAGTGTATGTATGTATGTATGTATGTTTGTGTGTGTATATGTGTGTTCTAAGGGTGGTGTGTGTGTGTTAGAAGGATAGTGTATGTATGTATGTATGTTTGTGTGTGTATATGTGTGTTAGAAAGATAGTGTATGTACTGTATGTATGTATGTATGTTTGTGTGTGTATATGTGTGTTCTAAGGGTAGTGTGTGTGTGTTAGAAGGATAGTGTGTGTATATATGTGTGTTATTATACTAATTATACTGTATGATTTATATAATATACAGTTTGTATGTATGTATGTATGTATGTAGCTTGGGGGAAAAATAATTTGAAGGACTCATTTATTTATTATTATTATTTTTTTAGTTTGTATGTATAGATTGTATGTATGTATGTATGTATAGTTTGTATGTACCGGTATGTATGTATGTATAGATTGTATGTATGTATGTATAGATTGTATGTATGTATGTATGTATGTATAGTTTGTATAGTTTGTATGTACCGGTATGTATGTATGTATGTATGTATTTATGTAGTTTGGATTTATAAATATTTTGTACTCCAACACACACAAAGGTTTAACACTAATTTTAATCTGTTTATTTTATAGGTGTGAAGAGAGGAGAGAAGAGACAAGAAAGAAAGAGAGAAGAGAGGAAGGAGGGAAGAAAGGAAGGAGGGAAGAAGGGAAGGAGGGAGAGAAGAAAGGAAGGAAGGAGGAAGGAGAAGATAGAGAGAGAAGGAGATAGAGAGAAGCCATCACTCAGATTAAACTTTAATTAAGGTAAGGTTAGGGTTTGGTAGTAAATATTAATTAATGTAGAATTAATTCTTAATTAATTTAAAGTGACAATAGAAGTCATCACTCGACACATTAAAGTTAATTATTAAGGTAATTTGAGTTAAGTCATTTTAATTAGTTAATTAATATAAAATTAATCCTTTAATTAAACAGACAATGAGAATAATTATCCAGAATTAATAGTACATTTTATAAGTTGTTTTGTTAATCTATTTCTGTATTAATAAAAATAAAAATAATAATAGTAATAATAACAATAGTGATAATAATTTGAAGGACTCATTTATTTGTTATTATTATTTATATTTATTAGTTTGTATGTATGTTAGAAATATATTGTACTCAAACACACAAAGATTTATTACTAATTAATCTATTTATTTTATAGGTGTGAAGAGGAGAGAGAAGAGGAGAGAACACACAAGAAAGGAGGGAGGAGAGAGAGAGAGAACACATAGAGGAGAGAAGAAGAACACACAGAGGAGAGAAGAAGAACACACAGAGGAGAGAAGAAGAACACACAGAGGAGAGAAGAAGAACACACAGAGGAGAGAAGAAGAAGAACACGAACACACAGAAGAAAAACAACAAAAGTTGAAATAAATAAAAAAACATATTTTTATTATATATTTTTATTTACCTCTTACATATATAAACATATATATTTTTCTCTCACCTGGTGAAAATATTAATTAATTTTTACCTGTAAGGCTGTAGGGTTCAATTAAATTTTGTTGATGTTATAATAATAATTTTGTGTGTCTGTCTGTGTGTGTGTGTGTGTGAAAAAGAGAGAGAGATAAATCACTCCCTCTCACTTTCTCTCTCACACACACATACTATTATTATTATAACATCATAATTATTTACATACTTAAAAGAGTGTAGGGTACAAGTCAAAATTATTAATGATATTATATTATTTGTCTGTCTGTGTGTGTGTGTGAAATATATATATATATATCTCACACACACACACACACACACAGACAATACAATATAATACCATCAGTGATAATGTATGTGTGTATGCGAGAAATACATACACACACACACAGTCGGTCAATAACTCACATTAACTGGTAGTAGTAGTAATAGTGATGATAGTAGTAGTAGTGATGATAGTAGTGGTAGTGATGATGGTAGCAGTTATTTTTCTTGTAAAACCAAATCTGTAATAAAAATACAAATGAATTAATTTATGGAGGTACAAAATAATACAAATGAATAAATTATTATAAAATTACTACATCAATAATAATAATGGTAATAACAATGATAATAATAATAATAACAATAATAATAAAAATGACAATAATAATAAAAATGACAATAATAATAAAAATAACAATAATAATAAAAATAACAATAATAATAATAATAACAATAATAATAAAAATAACAATAATAGTAAAAATAATAATAAAAATAAAAATAACAATACTAAAAATAATAATACTAAAAATAATAATACTAAAAATAACAATAATAAAAATAACAATGATAATAATAATAATGATGACAATAATAATAATGACCTAAAACAAACCTTAAGGAAAGATGGGCACGAGGAGTCTGGTGGGGAGTAAGTAGTGTGCGAAGGTGTTCTTTATGTTTTACCTCATCAAAAAGACATTAGGGTCCTTGGTTCCATGGCTGCAAAAGTAAAGATTTATGACAACTGAACATTCACAAAGTGATATGTTAATTCATCAATCTTCCAGGGGCTCACTTTAAAATAGCCCCTTTTGTAATGAGCTGGTCACTTCCTAATAGAAACTTAGTAATGTAAGGAAGTGACTTTCTCAAACAGAGGAATTTTGCATGTGGTCATCTTCCTCAGTGGAAGTTCCTTGTAGAGGCAGATGTCAATATCATAGGTAGTTAGAAATCTAACGAAGCATTAATCATAAGAAGGCAATATAATTAAATGGAAGAGTTTATTAAACAAACAAAAGATCCATCAAGCCTTATAATCTAAAAAATTGTACTGACAATCCTCAAAACAACAAGTCATCTTATATACTATAATGGCATGATACACTTTTGTCCACTAACCTGACAGAGAGTATCAGTGTGAGGAATATCATGTACACTAATATCTCCAACAACAGATCCTGCATGGCCACCTCTTGCAAACGTTTCTCTTTGGCTGCAGCAATTTCCTCTTCCGTCAGGTTAGTGCCAATCTGGTTCTACTGACTCCACTACCTGTTGTATGGTGGAAATTATACTTTACATTTCTTTAGGCACACATATTTCATGGTCAAAGTTTTATGTCTTAAAAATAACTAATTTTTTTTAATCTTACTTGACGGATTCCAGACATTTCTTCTGTTCAAGAAAGCAAGTACACTTTTGACATGGAAGGTAAATAACTATTTCAATGTCCCCATACATGAGTTAAGTCTTAGGAAATATCAATGGAATAACTGCCATCTAATTGAAAATACTGTATTTAAAAAAAAACTAATCTTTTCAGGGATACAGACCGAAAATGACATTCAGTAAAGTACAGAGGAAAGTGCTAGTAAGATATACGCCAATATTAAATCATATTAACTCAGGAGTCGGTAGCTGAGGTATTCCAATACTTACATTAGAGTAGAAGCTGAATGCATTTAGGATCCTCATACTGTATATATTTCTGTGACAATTTGACTCTGATTAACACCAGTCAATTTTTTTTATTCATTAATCAGAATTGACTTATTACCATTTTGTGTCTAGGATAAGTATCAGTCATTTAGGACTTGGATATGTGAAGTATTTGAGTCCCATAGACTAGCATATCATATTACCAAAACCTGTGTGTCTAATACAAATACTGGTAGTTTAAATAATATAAATAATGGGGACCATAATTATGTCTGAAACATAGGAACACAATATACAGACCACTTTTACACTCAATAGCATTATGCACGCTATTTAAAGATGAGCATGATCTATGCATGAGAAAGTTGACAATGAGTTCTGGGGACAGGGAAGGACAAGCTATAGGATTGTCTAGCAGTGCAAGTTTTATTCTAAAATCTTACAAAAAGACTCTTCTGCCCTGGTCACACCCATTAGTGAGTTCCCAAGAGTTAGAAAGAATAAACTAAAGATGATGAACTATAAAGAATGCATCTAGACTATTAGACTACAAGTATTACACAAGTTATGCCTGGACTTAATTTTAGCCCAAACATATTGTGCAAACAGGGAGCACAAGTTCCAGGTTTTTGTTGAAGCAGTTATCAATACAGTACACCAAATAATTAAACATTACAGTAATACATTATGAGGGTGTGATTACTTTATGATTAATGGTAATAATACATGCATTTAGCTTGGAAGGAAATAATTAATATGAGACATGGTAAGGGGAACAGAGAGAGAGAGAGAGAAATGAGATAGGAAGGGTGAGAACAAAAGAGTCAAAGGAAGACAAAGACACAGTAGGGGAAGGAGAGGAACCAATGGAAAAGTAAGGGAGTAAAGGACTTGGTGTGAGAGTGGAAGAGAGAGGAAGAGCAGGGTGAAAGGAAGAGGTGTAAGGAGGGAGGGAGGGAGGGAGGAAGAAAAGGAAGGAGAGAGAGAGAGGAATCAATAGAGCTGTGGGACGACTGAGACAAAGGGAGATGGACAAATGTTACTACTGTATACTGTACATTAATTATATTATCATTATCTATGTAAAACTGTCATTAGGCACAACTTTAACAATTGCAGAATTATATAGTAACTGAAAATGCTCCCAGGTTATCAAATTAAGAGGATGAGTTGTATATTATATCATGGAAAAGGATAAATTATTAGGGAGTTAGTCTTTCAGGTTATCAAATCCATTGTGCAATGGGCACCATACTAAAGTTTAAAGTATTTAGACATGCACATATTCGTTACTAATATTCAATAAAATATTACATTAAAACATTCTGGTAACTTGATACTGGTTCTGTATCTATTTTAGGCTTGTCTAAGCACATGTATGAACAGAATACAGTACAGTACAGTACATATAAACGAGACCCTTAACCATACCTACAGTATGTGTGGTCTCAGTACATATTAACTACATCATAAAAATCCCCATCCCCATCTTAATCAAACCACACCCAAACAAAGCAAATACTGGATTAAAATTACTCAAATAAGCAGAAGTAATTAACCCAACCAGTTCATATGTACTGTATTATATTGCTGGTGTTGCACTCTTTCTTCAGAGGGAAAATAATTACTGTAGAATGTATTTTAGTACATGTACATAAACTCTCTCCATATATTGCCATGGAAGGGACCGCACGTTGAGGTACCTATGGTAAACTGATTATAAAAGATTACTCATTATATACTTCAGTATTAATCTGTTTACAAAGTCCATGCACTGAATGTAGTAAACTTTACATATACTAGTATACTGTACCTTTTAAGGATTTTCATGCCAGAATATTTGTCAATTATACAGACAAAGTGTACAATTCATATTTTTTACAAGGAACAAGCCATATACAGTACAGTATATTGATTTTAATCCACACACCAGTTCATGGCAGAAAAGTTCATATGCTACTGTATATGTTTAATGTGGTTATGCTTGCAGGAATTGTGGCTACTGTACTGTACTACAAATTATGCTTTACATGTTCATTATGTGTTTCTTGATATCAATATACATTAGGTAAATAAACAATGTCTTTCTCATTCTATATACAAAATTCCTTGCAAACATTTTTCATCCTGTTCTCTCTCTCACTATTACTTTTACTTCATATACAAAATAAAAATACTATATAAAGAGCAAGAGAGAACCTCCACCAACACAAAACTCTGCAACACCACACTCCACCAACACAAGGACAAATCAGTGCTTCATTGTTCACTGGTGGTGGATTAATCACGCCCCATCCCACCATAGCGGCCCAGGGAAGACCCGAGGGTGGCAGTGCAGTGAGATAAAAGACCAATTACTGCCAGGTTTGCTAATTACCAGCCTGGACTCTGGGTGAATATTGGTGCACTTTTTTTTACTATTTTGTTGACGGTTAAAAAAAAGAGTTCATATTAATGCTCCATTTTTCTGTTGGGATTTGGCTTAACAAAAATGTTAATTACAATCTTTGAAGACTAAAATATTAAGGGAGTTGTCCCCTGTTTATAAAGAAGGCTAGCATTAAATTCTACAATACAGTATTTACAAAAATAGTGCAGTATTCAGCCATGATGAAAACCGTTCGGGTACAGTATGTGTAAAACACAAACTGCCACTGTAAACTATTTTAAATAACATTATCTTCTTAATTAGCCTATGACTCTTGGGAAGGCACAACAATAACCTACTCTCATTAGACTACATAAAGGAGTGAAGCCGTGGAATGAAGTCTAGTCTGGGCTCCAAAGTACGTGAACATTGTGAAGCCAAGGCAGTTCATTTATCATTTTATACTGTACTGTATATTGTTTATTATTATCATTATCATTATTACTGTATCATTATTATTTTTTATTATCATTTTATTATTATGTACTATTATCATTACTATTATTGTTATTGTCATTATAATAATAATAATAATAATTATTATTATTATTATTTTTATCATTATCATTGTTGTCATCATTATTGCTTTATTATTGTTAACACAAGAACACATAGTAATGAAATCAGTCACCCTCAAAAGCTTGCTTCATGCCAAGTTCTGTGAGCCACTAATCCTCTTGCCTAGAGAACTGGGGTGAAGTTGAGGATTCCATGTATACTACAATGCTCACTTTTTCCCACCCGCCACCATGTGCATTATACAAAATTTGAAAATCATCATCACTTTGGATTACTTCACTTATATCATCTACTGTGTTGGTAAATTGTACCATATTCTAAATTATACATTTGGAAAGTTGAAGTTTATTATTTAAAAAAAATTGTGTTCTCATCGATACTTTCACACCATGAATATTTGTTATTACTGATTTAGAAAGTAAACATTTGATACAAACATATCCATCATCAGAGAAAGTGCATACAATATTTCTTCTGAAGTAGAAGAGACTGGGGTATTTAGTGCTACCCGTTCAAAGATTCCTCATAAATGGCATACTGCAAGTTTGTGTTTTTTCACCATAAAACAATCACACTCACCTTGACAGGCTGGGTGAAAAGGACTGAGGATAACAATGGAGGACAGAAGAGCTGTGAGCCACTTAGTTACTTTGGCATTACCAAACTGAATGCCATATGCCCAGAGGAAGAAGACAGCAGTACCGATGCTAACAGCACACAGGAACCAAGCCACCAGTACAAACCACCAGTACAAGCCACCAGTACAAGCCACCAGTACAGGCTCAACTTTCTTCGTCGCCCCTGAGGAGTGACAGATCAGTACCAGATTGGGGAAAGAAAGTTTGAGAGAAGGGAAGTAACTGTCTGAAGGAGCCTAAGTTTAGCTAGAACTATTGTACCAATGTCTACAATTAGTTTTGAGCTTCTATGTCAATTTAAGTATAATACAGGTATGAATTTGAAGAACAGTTAGACAGAGAACCTAAGGATGACTTACCACTTTGTTCTTATCCTTGTCCTTCTCCTGTTGTGCAATGAGCTCCTTTAAGGAAACAGTTGAATTGAGAGTCGTGGGTTTAGGATCCAGGGAGTAAGAGAAATTTCCGCTACCCTCTGACTCCACATCGGGGCTGCTCGGCCAAACAGCTTGAGAAACTTCAACAACAACTGCATTAAAAAACAATACTTACCTTGATGTGGCTTCTTCCATGGCCAATCCCAAGATGGGATCATCTGATAATGAGTAATTCATCATTATGAAAGAATAAGTGTAACATAAATAAGAAGGGATTTTGTTTTACTTCAACTCGTAATTACATCACTATATTATAATGTTCCCATCATCATTAAAATAAAAAGGAGTCTCCATTACATCTCACATCCACTTTTCTACTTTAATACAAATAGCTCCCACCATATATCATGGATTAACACTATACACTGCAACCATAACTAACATTCACTTGTCATCACATCACATATCAACATTGAAAGTTCCTATCATGTCTCTCTCCCACATGCTACAGAATTAGTGTACAAGTACAGTACTATACAGGACATGCCATACCTGCACTTTCTCGCTGCTTTCTGAGAGCTATCTGCAGCCTGGACTCCTTCACCTTACGAGGGCGGGACTTGCGGAAGAAGAAAACAATAGCAAAAGAAGGCGGGAACACGATGAGGTTGCTGATGAATCCAATACCCAGGGCCTGAGGGGAAATACTGACAGGACCCAGCCTCAGTCCCCCACCGGCACCATCTTCTGGAACCTGGGGAAGGAATACATTTGCTAAACTTCTTGTATCTAGTTTTATAACACAGAATTTCAGTGAATTTTTACTTTGAGATCCAACTGGGTGCTAAAATGTCCAAACATGAGTGAGGAAACCCTGCCAAATCTAGTACAGTGGTTTGAAAAATGTGTTACCACCAACCTTCTGGTAGAACATGGCATTGACCAGCATGGAAAGGTACAGGAGAGCCATGCAGGAGGAGAGGCGCTGTACTCGGGTGAAGCGAGAGCGAGGTGGCCTCAGGAATACACTGAACCACAGATGGTCATCAGCCATGCTCTTGTCCACTGAGTGGGTGAATACATGAGACAGATCTCTCAGCTGTTCTTCACCAGCTACAGCAACAAGCCTGTCAATCTGAGAAAAGCAAGTATGGTAGCCGAGATAAGGAACTAGTCAGTATTTAAGCATTACAGTTAGTCAAAAGATATTTACCTGCCTGAAGCAATAAAAATTATGCAATAAGATGTACTGTATATGGTCAAAAGATGAAAAAATATTGAAACATATTAATAAAATGTGGTCAAAGAATAGAAAGATAATTATGTGGTCAATAATTAGCAATTCATTTAATTCTCCATTCTCTGCTTACCAGTCCATCACCCTCCTCAACGGCCAACCACTGATTGCAGATAAATTGGAACTGCTCGCCGGTCTGTATGTCCCGCACCACCATGTACCCCAAGAACCAAGAGCTGCTCCGACCCTTTCCACCATTGTCATGCCAGATCCTTAGGTAGTGCAGTGGCCCCAGTGGTCTGTTGAGGTGATAAATTACAATATGTTTATAAAATATACCATAGTCACAATATTTCTTGGGAAGTTAGTTTTCTTCTTGAGAAATATACCGTACATATATAAATATATCTTTACACAAAGATTGAACAGGACATCCAAATGTGTTACAAGTATCCCACCATTTCTCTAAACACACACCTCCCAACCATCATAAGCCAATTAGAAAATCTTGCCATAGAACAGCTGAAAGAACTAAAATATAATGTCTTCAGAAAGCTGTCTAAAAATTTGTCAGGAGGCTGGAGGCTACCAATTCCTCCAATTTGTGCCAAGAAAAACATGCTCAATACAGTTTACATTGTCTGCTTTGTCACCCAATGTGGAGGAATCAGAAGTCTCTTACTTAACAAAAAAAATACAAAGCCTTTATAACTCCTGCCCTGTCTCCTAGTCGTCCTCACCTGCTGGTGGCCATGAGGTAGTGATCCACAGATCCCCTGGTCAGAAGTGGACGGGAGGTTTCAGCTTCATTGAGAGTCCGTACATCTGATTCCTCCCAATCTCCAGCAATCAGAAACTGAACCTGGAAGTGAGATATTTACAGGTTATACCAATCATCTTCTTAGGTGAAAAATTCTCTCATAACCTTACCACTAGTTATGGTAATACAGTGCTGTAAATGTAAATACAAAATTTGGGACACACATGACCACGAAAGAAATATTATAACAGACTTCAAAAAGTGAGGGATTTATAAAATTTGAGAAGAAAAGCTTAAATAATAGAACCTGAGATGAAACAAATCCTGCATCACTCAATAAAAGGGAAGAGAATTTGAGAGATTCAAGAAAGAGTATATACATATCCCATGATACCTATGACTACAGGGTATAACATGAAACTCTATAAAAAGAGAAGAACAGAACTTGTGACAAGACCTTGGACTTGGTGCCAGCATTGGGGATGTGACCAGTGTGTACAATGAGGACATACAGATACTGGTCACTGGGTTCGTTGTCAGCCAGGGGGATCACACCCACCTTCTCCACATCTCTTCGATCCTTGCAGAGAGAGAGACAATATAAACAATTCATATTGATTATATGGTATTCCTCTTTCTTAAAAGATTGGAATTTGTTATTACCAGTTATCCTCATTTGAAGAAAAAACGGGTTGTTATGAAGTAGTCATAGAAACCCTGGCAAGATTCACATTATCCTTGTATGCACCACCATATAATGTAACCCAAAAGACTCACCTTGATCCTAGCGTACACAAGGCCTATGAAGTACAAGGCAAGGGATATAATCAGCGTAAGATAGATGGTGAGGTTGTCCAAGAAGCCAGCATTAGCAAAGACATAGGAAAAGTCGATGGCATTGAGGGCAACAAAGAAACCGGAACCGAAGGAAGTGAGATGGTTGCAGGCACAAGTGGTTATGGTTGTATTGGCTCCCACAACCTGTAGGGATAAGGTTCATCATGGTTATCAAATATTAAAAAAATCTGGCACTAAATACTGTACAGTACTGTACTAAAGGGTGTTTCATGTCCTTACTTAAGTCCACATCATCACAATCATAAATACTGTATGATGATAGGGGAACACAAACTGGAAGAATATCTCTCTCAATAGTTAGTTGAAGAAAAGAACTTCAGTCACTATAATTTGCATTTAACAACTGAAAAATCAATTGGTGAAAATCTAATGTTTCTGGCAAACATGAAAATTGCATTCTATAGACTAAATAATATACTATAAGTCTTTTTTTCTAAGGAGATTTAAGCTATGAAGATAGACTGACAAATTTGGAATAATTTACAGGATGAAGTCGTGTACAGTATGAAGCTAGTTCTCAAAATTATATAAGTAAGAACATACATCATGTAGACAAAAGAGACTTGCAGGATTATCCTATACTTTACTGTACTGCATGCATTATACTTAATTATGCTTCAGTATGAATTAACAATGCCAAAGGTATTCTTTCCTATACAGTAGTAGGCCATATACAAAGACATTTTCCCAGTTAGGCTAGCAGACAAACAAAATTGTTATTCTTTGTGTATTATAATGTTCTGCCACATTCTGCAATTTAAAATTATCCGTATATTTAATTCTCTTCTTCAAAGATATATATTCTATAACATATTCAAACCTTCATTGCTTAAAATTCCACTCTTATCACTGTTATACAAGTGAGTGTCACCATTAAGTTTTGCCTATCCTATAATATTTAATAAATATGTAATAAAGAAATATATTTATTTTTCAGTCCACTCCTCAGAAGTTTACTTACTCTGCATCCCTCACTACTCCAGCTTAGCGTCTCCTTGTTGAAGAAAAGGCAGGAGGACACAAAGGACGAGAAGGAGTAGCTCTCGTTGAAACCCGTGGCAAAGCTGTATATAAAGGTGCCGGGGGGGGGGGAGGGTCCTCAAAGCAGGGATGCTCTTCTTGATGGAGGGTGAATATGAAAGGGGTAACATGGAATATAAAATGTATTAGTAAATTAGAGGGGAATGATTTCTTTAAAATGGATAAAGAAATTACAGTAGAACGCTCAGTCTGAGTCTGTGTGTTCTTATGTGTGGTACAATGTGAAAGAACTGGTAGCAACATAAAAAATTTGGACATCTTACTGCTGTACAACTCAAGCAGAATTATTTAAACTTCCATCTTATAGAGTTAACTCCATCAATCTCCTCTTTGTGGGCCCTACACAGGAATAGTCTTAATTAAGATTGACAATGACCATGTTCTAGTACAGTATGATGGTTACATGATATACTGTTCAATATTCACTTACCACAGCCTCAGTCATGTTGTAGTGTCCAATACCGATGGAATATGTCCCGGTGGCCTCCCCTATTGTCTCAGAGTCCAGAAATAGCTCATAGAATCCTGTGTCTGGTGAGGGGAGAGAAGAGAATACCATTAATAATTACTTTTGGTACCATGCGGAAAATAGACCATTACGTATGACAAACACGGCAGATGAGAAGAATGAACAAAGTTTAAGCATACAGAAGCTGGATATCAGTAAAGAAGGAAAAAAGATTATAGCACCGTATCAGGAGATAATGGAGTTAGTGGCTTCTTTGCTAACACAACTTGGGATGGCATTAACTTTAGTTCTGAGTACAAGTACAGGAATTTTTCTGGTACCTAATACAATAATCTCATTGATGATTGTTTTTAAACAGAATTACATCTACTCTTTCAGACTAACATATTTTAAGTCCATTAAGAGAGGAATTTTTCTGGTACCTAATACAATAATCCCATTGATGATTGTTTTTAAACAGAATTACATCTACTCTTTCAGACTAACATATTTTAAGTCCATTAAGAGAAAGTCCATTGACAGAACAAAAAATGTTGTGACTTCCTGTCCAGTTCCTGTCTGGTATCTTTCAAGTCAGGCAAGTTAGGAATCAGCAAATTAGTAAATTCCTACAAGTTACTAACATTCTTTTCAGCAATGCTTAATCAGTTTATTAGTGTCAATTATTAAAGAACTAGTAATAAAATAAGTTTGGAAAGCAATAGGAAGTACAGTACAAGATACAAACTTGGTTGAAAGAGCATAAAGGGATTAATACCGGAGAAAAAAATATTATTGAGAGAATTTTTGAAACGGTTCTACTGCATCTTCTGACCTCCAATTGAACTAAACTGAAAGTCTCCCACTATGTAGGCCTACTGTACTTACCAGGGTGATAGTTAAGTTCATTGAAATAGAGGAGATTTTCAGTGTGTTCAAGAGAACCATTGAGCTCCGAGGAAGACCAGGCCAGGACCCACTGGCTGGCATCAGACTGGTTGCTGGGGCTCACAAGGACTGACACTCCCAAGTTGGGTAGTGGCACTTCTACCTTGTGTATGCTCAGAGGCATTGTATTCGACACTCGTGGCTCTGGTGGAGAGGGAAATATGGTACTGTATAGTAAAGGTATTGCACAATATTCTGGATTTTATTTTACGTTTGGCTTTGGTCCTAGGCTTCAAGCACGTGCAAAGGATCTATGCCTATCTCTCCGTCTCATTTTATCTAAGTACAGTAAGTCTATTTTTCTATTGGCTTAAATACTTATAAATTTGTCAGTTTACATTTAATTATCTCTTTCTTTACAAGCCTGCTGATTAATACTCGGAGCTTTGGCAGAAAAGTATGTTGTTTTTGTTGTTGTTGATATTATTTATCTATGTATCCTCCTACTTACTCAGTTTTATTCTATCTACATATCTGTACAGTACACTTATTTTTACTCTTTCTATCCAGTTGCCACTTGAGGATCTAACAGAGGAAAGATATAAAGTACCTGTACAGTATATTCATGCCCATAAAAGCAATACCAATATATCGGTTCAGTTATCCTTCCATCTGTCTATCTATCCCCAACCAATGAATCTTGCAGTGTGGTCCTCTCCCCTGGAAAAATGTAGGACTGATCAAATTGGATTTAAAATTGAAATGAACTTTTATACAGACATTTTAGAACAGCAATAATTTAAAATAAATTATTTAGGACAAAAAGGACTTATAATGAAGTCAGAACAGAATTTTTTTGAAAACAAAGTGTCAGACAGAAAGAAAATATAAAACAAGTGTAGAAAACTTTGAACCATAATACAGATGATGAAAACAACAGAAGTAATGTGAAACATAATTTACTGATTATCAAGATAACACTACTAGAAATGCAACAACTGGGCTTATCTGCCACCAGAAAAGGTATAAATGAGGGTTTGAAAACTCTACTCACCAACCACTTCCGGCTCTACACTCCAACCCTCGTCTCGGGGAATGTGTATGATGAAGTCTTTGGTAGCATTGTGAACAGGAAGGGGATGGGATGCAGCATCTACCAGACTAAGCTGCACTGTGGAAGAATCATCACCCAGGGACTCACCATTTAGCCATCTGTGGAAGATTTACTGAGGCAATATTAAAACTGTGGAAGTACAGTCCTATATTTAGTGTCTCAATAATATTCCTCCTGTACATCTCTTCTAGCTTGATTACCTAAACATAATGAAAGTGTAATGTAACACCTTTATGTGAATAATCAGCTGTTTCCTTTAACATAATACATTTATTAAATTGCCAAAGATTATTACAAACAAGGCCCCCAGTTTCAGTTACTGGTATTTTAGTGGCATTTCTTGGACAACAAAGCCTCACCTGGATCCCCACAGTGATGGACTTGTTGGTGAGACAATCGTCAGGTTCGCCTACAATGGAGCAGTAGCTGGGGAACACATATGTTGCTCCACCCACACCCACCACACGACCATCCAACTCTCCAGCGTCAAAGAAACCTGATAGAGGGAAATGAACTTACGGTACTTAGTTGCCCTAGGGAGATCCTTTATGGGGTCTCTGCAGACTCCAAGAAGCTGGCAGCAGATAATGTTGATGCATCACAACATATAATTAACTACCTCATGGAAATAGCAGAAGTAAGTTCCATTTATTCTTTTTCAGGATCACTACATACTTAAATCCTCACTCCCAGGTAACCATATTTTGCCACACCCTTTGTCTCAGTTTGTAAGCATAATATTACAGTTATTTTATAAGTATCTGTATTCTGTTGCAAACATTGATATTTAACAATAAATGGTCTAAACTCACTCTATATATCAGCCAAATATATACAATGTTTTGGGTTGTGGATAAATCCTTAATCATATTACAATTCAACTTACCAACAGCCATATTGACCTTTCCCCCAGCCTCCACTCTAGCTGGCTCCTCCCCCACCACAGCTGATGCCAGGAGGGACCCTTGTGCACCCAGTAGTGACTCCACCTGCACCAACACAACACATTACTTTATCATTTCTAATATTTAGGGTTAGATGGGAAAGGGTTTAGTTACTACATAACATCATTCACAGTTTCTAAATAAAATTCCAGTGGAGAGTAGCAACCTCAGTATATTCTATACAGTCAAAACATACAAAGCTCCAATAGGTAAATGTTTGATACCACATTAATATATAACCAACACTTACCTTCTTATTGGCATCTTCATCTTCCTCTGAAGGTAAGTACTCTTCCTCCACCTCTTCCTCTTCTTCATCTTCAGTTTGGTTCCAAATTGACCTCCGCAACCTTCTCCTTGCCATTGCTACCATTTTTTCCGCCCTCTTTTCACTGGTGCCATTTCCTTTCTTCACATTTTTATTTACACCCTATGGGAGAAGAGCTTTATGAAGAGGATAAAAAGATGATTCAATAAAGAGAATGTGAGAAAAGGAAGCAGATTCAAAGAAAGAGTAATAGAGGTTTGTAAGTACAAAGAAACCTGGACCTATTCTTCCACAGCCACATCCTGTGGGGAAGTTTCTACAGGATGCAAGGTATTATAAAAACAATATCTCATGTATTCATTCTCATAACATAGTCCTGTAAAGAGAGGCTTGGAGGGAGTAGAGGATTGACTGAAATAACAAAAGTGTTGTGTATTGTATGTAAATATAAAGCAACAGAAGATTTTCTGGCATACTGTTCCCAGGATACAGCAAAGTGTTAGTGATATTTGACTGTTTGTTGAAGAGTATCAAACTATCACATCATTATGAAAACAATCATAATTACTATTCCCTTCCTTTCATCCCAACCTCATCCAGAGGTGATGCCTCTACCGGTAATTTATGAGTTGGCATTCATGATCTACATAAAATTATGGTATATTTAAGTATTTTTGGTTCAATAACTTGAAAACTAGAGACAATATCATAGAACATTTTAACTTTAGAATTCCTTTCATTATTATATGAAGTGAGGATAGTTCTTGGGACATTACGTATATGACACAATAAATAAACCTTTTAATACTTCTCTAAGGTAACAGTTGCTATATTTTTTCTCCAACAATTATCTGCCCTACAATGCATGATACAGTTTTGAGCAAGTGTACCGTAAGGAGACTAGCAGTGGTAGCCAGAGCCCCAGCAGCAAAGTCCTTCTGTTGAGCCAGAGGGGCAGTGCTGTCTTCAAGGCTGCCACAGCACCTTCCTGGCTCTCCTTAGGTAATGGGTCAGCGATGGAGCCCAGGATGTTGTTCACCTGCATCAAGGAAAGATTTCTTGAGCAGGTAATATGGTAACTTGATGTGGAAGGAATGAAGAGATAACTAGTCTTACTATTGTATGTATGTTCTTATTAAAACATAAACAGACATAGTACAGTATCTTCCTCCTGCAATATTTTCTTATCACAATAGAGTGTGGTCATACTATATCCCTTCCTCCTTATATACAGTAATACTGTTCCCATATTATCAAGAGTTGAGTGTCACCTATTTTCTTCTTCTGTCTTAAGGATCCACAATGGAATTAATGGAGTATGTACCTATAAGCAATGATACATTTTATGATCTTCCTATACCAGATTAAATAGTGATTACTATACTGTACCTGTAGGACTTCATCCATGGAGGTGATAGAGAACTTGTCCACAGAACTGAGCATGTCCTTGTTCTTTTCCTGGGTTGCTGATGATTCATCTTCTTCCTCCTCATCATTGGCTTTGTTATCTGATATGAAGAGAGGACTTCAGTTACTAAATCTCCATTGGTGGAAATTCTATTCAGTAATTATCTAATACCAAAATATTAACAAAAACACTGTAATGTCAATTACAAGTACAGTATTATAATAATTATTATACTGTAGTACCGGTAATCAGTTGTAGTATTAGTGTGTTGTGTAGTAAAGGACAAGATATTTGGGAGGGTGAAAGGTTTGGATCAAAATGGTGCATGGTAGAAATCACAAGGAGGAGATGCACACATAAGTTAGGGGAAAATTTGGGTCGGTGGAGCAACTTTGTTGTGGAGGGTAGTGCATAGTTTCCTGTCATTATATATGGTATGGAAGTGTGAATGAATGTGTGCAAATGGGAGAGTGACTGATATAAAGAGAGAGTGGACACATTCTCTGGTGCTCTTGCTTGAGGGAGGGAGCTCTCAAGAGTGGTCGTTTTGAGTTGATTTTGTCTTTTATATTCATAACTATTATTCCAGATATCCAGGGTCTTTTCTTACTTCCTTTCCCTCTTTTGTCTAACCTTCAGAATCTTCAGCTTCCGAGGGCAGAGTGATGCCCATGAGTGACTTCTCAGCAACATATCCACACGGGTCTGATCCGTGAGAGAAACGTGAGGGGGAGGGGAGGGCTGGACCAAGTAAGGAGGGAGTGTTGGAACAGGGAAGACTGGAGACTTTTCTGCCGTGGCCACCCCCTTCGGGGGAGTTCCCGGAGGGAACGAGGCGTCAGAGCTATTGATAGATAGATAGATAGTCTGATCCCTTGCACTTACTGCCTTCAATAGTGTTTTCCTGTAAGAGAATGATTGTGTACATTATAAATAAACATAGGAGAATTTCAATATGGAAAGAGTAAGGGGTTAGGAAGGGATAAACATGGAGTGGAGTTCTATACATAATAGATTTTAGTTCATCCAGGACAACTAGAAAGTGATATTTAGGTTATTTTTCAAATGGAACAGAATAATGTCTCATTTGTTCATGTTCTGTAATGTTTTGTTCATTAATGTGATAAACTACTGAATATGAAATTAACTTTCAACTATGAATCTCCAAATTCTTGCAGAGTGTCTGTAGTATGATGATTAATGTGAAGGCATAATATTCAAAATATTTACATCTAAAACACTGATTACATGACACATAATACAGTATGAGGAATGATATGATAACTAAATTGTTCCATAGACTGTGTTCAGACATGTATTGCCTGATAATTGTCACTGTGTCCCTCCAATTTGAGAAGGGCTTGGCTTTACTTACCACTCAATCTGTATGAGTATAAAACCTTTGACATGGTTACAGTTGGCTCCACATTCTCATTACTTAATGTGAATGATTTTATTTGGATTTGTGTCACCATTTTTACCCACGAATGATCCTGCAAGTCAACTATTAGTTAGATGTTTGAGAAATGGAGTACATCAATATTATTATAAATCTGGAACACTAACCTGGTTTGATATTCTTTGAAGAGTTCCTGTGAGGGAAGAAGAGGAATGACAACAGCAGTCATGTACAAAGTTTCTGCTCCTAGCTGATCTGATACACCTGCCCACAGTGTTAGGTTGGCATAGGGCAATATCACCTTGGAACTGAATGGTAGAGTTACTTTTTCTCCTCGTTCAGTGGTGGCTGCAAGCAAGGACACAGTGTTTATCTTGATTGTTGCAAACATTGCTGCTACTACATACACATGCATGTACGTATGTATAAATGTAAATTACCAATATAAACAGACTTGAAGCATCAAAGCTAATGATAAGAACCAATATTAACACACAGACATAAACTAGAAAACAGATATAAAACAATTAGTGCATCATATATTTTGACAATAACTTACTGGTGAAAGAAAGGGATGGAGAAGAAGACTGATAACAAAATGGCAACAAAATTGAGAATAAAGAAGATTAAGTTAATCATTTGCTGATAAATGAAAAAAACATTAAAAATAATGTATTCCCTTACCAAAAAAGGAATACTTGGGTATTTCAAAACCCTCAGTAAGTGCAGTGACAATGAGGGTGGGTGGCTCTTCCCTTCCTACTCTCACCTCCACCTCAAAACTCCCCTCTTCCTCTTCCTCCTCCTCTTCATCCTTGTGTATGTCTTGCATCACCTCAGCAGTGCAGGTTCCTCCAACTGGTGCCTCATTGATCCTTATCCGCTGAAGAGCCAACCCTGTATCATAGAAAGTTGGTTTGATACACTCATCCTAACATGAAATAATATGAAATTGAAGCAAAGTATTATCAAGAGCAAAGAATTTCTGATTTATGCAACCAAGGGCAAGTTTGTGAAAGTCATAGTAGTGAATTATGATAAAGAGATACATATATACATATTATTCATGTGAGGCACCAATTATGAAATACTGGTTTTATCATCAACTTTATCACCAACATTTCTTTCTCTCCTTCATCACTCATCCTCTGCCCTATCTGAGTTATTGTATACTCACCCTCAGATGTTTCTCCGGGCCGTGTGGCTGTCACTTGGACATCAAATGTACGGAACTGAGAGCCAAACTTGACCCAGAAATCATCCAGGAGAGCCAACTTCCGTTGATTCAATCCTGGCAAATGTGAAAAATACAACAGTTAATTTTATCTTTCTTACTAATGAAAGAAAGGGATGGAGAGGAAGACTGATGGACAGTTCCTTCATACTCAAATTTTTTTACTACACTACTTTAATCAACTTACCTCTACTCTATTCTTTAAAATTACTATCTCCTCTTCTTCAATGACACACAACTTCATCTTTCCTCTCCTCACATTATTTTTGGTGCTTCTTTCTCTCACAACCTCTCCTGGAGTGATCACATTGCTTCTCTAGCTAAAACTGCCTCAAAGGTGTTTGGTGTGCTGCACAATTTCCATGAATTTTGTAAATCCACACAGCTGCTGTCTTTGTAAAGGGGTCTCATCCAACCAGTATGGAGTACAGTACAGCTTTGATATATGGGAGTATCAAATCCCTTTTGTCTCATTAATTCTCCCCATCATACTGACACTTCACCACAAAGTTGCACAATTCTCTCTCTCTTCTATCATTTTTACTGGACATTCTAAATTCATTCAAGTACACAACTGGTTATACCTAACTCTGAAATACTCTCCCTTCATCCATCTTTCCTCAACAATATGAGTTGTCCTCCTTCAAATGTAATGTGTATTGGCATTTTAAAAGAACTATTGTTTGATGACTTTAGACCTCCCTCACTCTATTTTAACTTTGGAAGTAAGAACATTAGGTGAGCTCCTTTCCTTTATTCCTCACCTTTCTCAGTAAAGCACTGTAGAGACAAAAAAATGCACTTTACACATCCATCACATCAAGGGGCTGAATCAGGGACCCGGCCACACCTGCCACATTCAAAGGTACCTTCCCACAGCCATCCTCTCCCACAGCTTCTTCTCCAGCCTAAAGCAAAGAAGGGAGATCAAGAAGATATTTTTTAAATAGAAAATTGCAACATCCAGTAAGACTATTATGGAGGTCATATTAGGATTCAAAACTGATATTGAAAGCTAGAATAATAATTGATGCCACAATTATATCACTCATAAACAGATGCCGAGATAAAAGAGGGGTCCTACAATCCATAACATTTATGCAACCCTCCATCACCACACAAATTTTCTTCTAATCAAATCTGACACACAGGCCTCTCACAATCACAATCACACATGTCTCCCTCTCATTTTCACCATGCACTCCCCCCTCCCAAATCATTCGTACGGCTCTTCCACCACCTCCACCACACAGTCCTCCTTCTCACCTCCACAACACAGCCACTCTCCAGAATCAGCTTTTGTGGATTGACAAGCTGAGCGCCTTCCACCTGCCGACAGATCCAAGGGGGTGAGCAGGCTGACGTCAGGGTTGGTGGGTCACCCTCCACCACCTCCACTTCCACTCTTGTCCCACTAGTACGCCCGTCCTTGCTCCTTGTCTAGAGGAGTGACAAAAGAAGTTGTGTAATGCTAAAACTAGAGTATTTAATTAACTGATTTTATCTTTCCTCTGTATGTTTTTAATTATCAACTTAGCTTCCCAAAACTGGTTAAGTTAAGGCAAATTAGTATTTCATTCCTCTCCATCATTAGGTCAACTATAGCCCCCTTCTTTTGAAATTCAGTAAATTATTGTACAGTATTTTTTCCTTACATATTACATAGGGGACTATTCTAATCCATGAAGTATTATAATAAAAGATAGACACTTTGCTATTGTGTTGTTTAACAGCTAACATTTTATACATAACCCGTGGTGAAAATACCCTGACCTTCTTATACTCCTTCTTTAGCAAATGCTTCATGCACATAGAAAATATTCAACTACCCTTCATTGCATCCAATACTCATCTCTACACACTGTAAATGAGGCTATAAAAACAAAGCTTGTGAACAAATTCAAGTAAGAGGCAACCATGAGCCTAGGTGTTTAAGTATAGGGAGCATATGTGTGTGTTAGCCAGAGCCTACAGTTGAGTAAATAAAGTAAATTAACTAGGCTGAATAGGTTAATGCCATTTCTGAAATTTAGAATAAATAAAGGTATAAATATAACTATGACATTTGACACTTTAAATTACATACCCATACCGTATTACTAATGATGTAAGGTTTTAAAAACAATTACTTACAGCAACTTCAATCTTGTATGTAATGTAAGGAGTCCTGAAGAGGTTGACACTAATGCTGAAGTTAGGGCTAGCATTAGACATCATGCCTGGTCCCTGTCCCCAACACCCTCCTCCCTCGTGTCCCTGCCCAGTGCCATACTCCTCCCTACTGGTTGGTGGATCTGAGGTGACCTTCTCACCCTCTGATGGCAGCTCCTCCCCCTCAGTTACTGCTATTCATCTGTAACTTTCTCTCTCTCTCTCTCTCTCTCTCTCTCTCTCTCTCTCTCTCTCTCTCTCTCTCTCTCTCTCTCTCTCTCTGTCTGTGTGTGTGTGTGTGTGTGTGTGTGTGTGTGTGTGTGTGTGTGTGTGTGTGTGTGTGTGTGTGTGTGTGTGTGTGTGTGTGTTCCCATGTTGTATAATAGACATCTTCTCGGCATTGCCAGGTGAAGGACACCAGCTGCACAAGGAAGGGATACATTAAATGAATGATCAATTAAAAAACAAAACAAAACACACTAATACCTGCAGTGGAACAACAAGCATGATCATATAAGGATTTGACCAACAGTAGTGCCAATTAACCAAGGTAAGTATTTAGCACAAATGGAGGTCAAAGATATGCAATTTGTAATGACATACCGGTACCTTAAGACATATTGTGAGTATAAAGCAGCATTATAATTGTCAGCCCAAGTTCTTTAGTTATGTAAAGAAAACTTTGTGACCCATTCAATATATCAAAATCAGCTGGAAATTACTTTAACAGATAAAATACAGTAGTACAATGCAGTACTACAAAATTAATAAAACTGGTAATGGTTTGTTAACATACTAGATAAATCTTAATTGTTTTTAATAAAATTTCATAGTATTCTTAGACATCAACTTGAAAATGATATATGTACTATATAATATAGACAAGCATGTTAATTTAGAAAAAAAAAACTTTAAAATACTGTATTAACACTCAATAATACATTTACTACTCCTACAGCTGACAGCATAAATTCGCGTCCATCTCGTGTACTTAATAATGCTAATATTATAACCAGATAGTTGCATTCTGAACTAACAACATGTGTGATTTATCATATGTGAAGTATATGATTGTCATCTCTACATTCAAATTGTGTTACAACATCAATACAGCTCATACATACTGTAGGTGTA
>JAWZYT010003089.1:2500-10000 GCA_034508575.1 Petrolisthes manimaculis | reverse complement strand
TTTTATTTTTTGTACTTGAATGATATAGAAATTTATTTTACGACTTATACAATCATATAAACCCATGAATTTGACATAAATTTTTAATTTCCTGTGTGTGTGTGTGTGTATAAAAAAATGTGTTTGAATGTATATATAGAAATGTGTTTCAAGATGTGTACATTCATATAAACATATAAATATTATACAATTTTTTAATTCTCTGTGTGTGTGTATGTATGTATGTGTGAACAAAATTTTTTTATTTGCTTTCAAAAGTATATATAGAAATCTTTTTTGTGACCTATAGAATCATATAAACATATAAATATTATAAACATTTTTTAAAATTAGCTTACCTTTTTTACATAGTGAACATTGGGGTGATGTTTAACAGGCATAAGTACCAGTATAAACCTCTCTAGGAATTGTATACCAGCGGTGGATGATACACCCATATACAGGAATATACCCTATAATACAGCCTTGGGGACCAGGTTTAATACACACCCTAATAATACACTCAGTATGGACACCACGATGCCACTCAGACGCTGTTCTGATGGGAAAAAACGGAAAAAAACACAGATTAGAAAAAAAACGGGAAAAAAACACCGATTTGAAAAAAAAACGGGAAAAAAACACCGATTTGAAATTAATGTTTACATAAAAATGGATAAAACGGTGATTTGTTAGAAAATATAGGAAAAAAACATTGATGATTTTTTAAAAATATGTTAAAAAAAAACACCGATTTATTTGAATATGTAGAAAAAAACACAGATTTATCAGAAAATTTAGGAAAAACACCGATTAGAAAATAATGTATTAAAAAAACACCATTAATTAAATACTGTATGTAAATACGTAGGTAAAAAACACCGATTTGTTAGAAAATTTGGGAAAAACGGTGATTTATTTGAAAATGTGTAGATAAAAGCACTAATATTAAATAATGATGTATTAAAAAAACACTGATTAGAAAATAATGTATAAAAAAACACCGATTTATTAGAAAATTTGGGAAAAACGGTGATTTTTTTTTAAATGTAGAAAAAAACACCGATTTATTAAAATATGTATATAAAAAAATACTGATATTAAATAAAAATGTATAGAAAAAAATGTATTAAATGTGTTAAAAAAAACACCAATTTATTAGAGAATTTAGGAAAAAAATTGATTTATTTAAATTATGTAGATAAAAACACTGATATTAAATAAAAATGTATTAAATGTATTAAATAAACACCTATTTATTAGAATATTTTGGAAAAATGATGATTTATTTAAAAATTTAGAATAAAAATGAACTCTCCTCTCAAAAAAATATATATTAATAATTTATATAATGTAAAAAACATATAAACAAACACACATGCATACAGACATACATACAGACATACATATATCCATACAGACATACATATGTAGATATACACATACATACATAACATACATATAGATACACACAGATATATACAGTACATATATACAATATATACATTTATAAACATATATATATATATATATATATATATATATATATATATATATAGATACATATATTTATATATGTACTGTATATATATATATATATATACACACATATATATACACATACATACATATATATATACAAACATACATACACACATACATACATACAGTGAAAAAAAAAAAAAAAAAAAAAAAAAACAGAAAAAAAAAAAAAAAAAAAAAAAAACGTAGAATTTGCTTACCTTTGACCCCTTCTATCTTTGGACTCTCCCCGGGTGCCTGTGTGGAACTCATGACGGTGAGTGCCGACGTGTGTGAGACCGTCCTGACACACGCAGGTCCCATAAACGGAGCACCAAACACACCACACACACACACACCAAGTTAATAAAACACCACAATACAATGTCAAAGTGGAAACCTGAACCCTTGGTCACATTACGCTCAGGTTTACTTAATATTAAACTGTAATAAAGAAAAGAAAGAGATTATTATTATTTTATTTTATATTTTATTATTTATTTTTGTTTGTTTGTGTGTATGTGTGTGTTTTTATTCATATTACACTCAGGTTTACTTAATATTAAACTGTAAGGAAAAGAGATAGATTATTATTAGTATTATTATTATTATTATTATTATTATTATTATTATTATTATTATTATTATTATTATATATTTTATTTTATATTCTGTATGTCTGTACTGTATGTATGTGTGTCACACATACATACAGTACATAGACAGAGTCTGTATGTATGTGTGTACACACATACATACAGTATAGACAAAGTCAGTATATACACATGTTAATATATCATTATGTCACTTTGTAAATTAATAAATAAAAAGAGAGAAAAAAGATTGTCTGTCTGTGTGTAACACACAGACAGACACAGCAACAAACAGTGTGTGTGTGTGAAACAAAATTGTATATTATATTGTATTTACTAATATTATATTGTATAAGTGTTTATATATCAATATATCACTTTGTTAAACACACAGTCAAAGAAAAAGAGAGAGTGTGTGCGTTTTTTTACAATTACAAGCGCGTGTGTGTACGTATGACTCTGAAATTCGGCGTGTACATGCGCGTGTGTATGACAAACAAACGGTAAAAACATGAATACTTACTGACAAATATTTTCTTCTAAAAACACCAAAAAGAACAGTAAGAGGGAAGCCGGAGCCGCCATGAACATACACCACACCGGCAACGGCTTACTCACACCAAACGGATTAATACACCAGCCACGTATGGACGGATCAGAGGGACGTATACCCTGAGGCATCACCAGTTTGTCTGTATGTGTGTCATGGAGGAGATAGTCTAATAAAACCATTAATATTATGCTGATGGGAACGCCAAAGTCGCCCAAAGCACGACCAACCTAAAATAGAAAAGAAAGAAATAAAGAATTAATTAATAATAATAATAATAATAAATAATATATATAATAATTAATTAATATATATTTATAATAATTAATAATAGTAATAATAATATATATAATAATTAATAATATACAATATACAATAATTAATAATAAATAATAATTAATAATAAATAATAATTAATAATAATTAATATTTATAATAATATATATATATGTATTAATAATGATAATAGTAGTAATATTTATAATAATAATTGTAATAATAATAGTATATATATATTATATATATATATATATATATATATATATATATATATACTGTATATAATTATATTTAATAGTAATAATAATAATGATATTAATAATATTAATATACTAATAATATATATATAATAGCAATTGATTATTATCAATAATATAGATAATATATATATATATATATAAAAAAAAAAAAAAAAAAAAAAAACGTCAAAAAAAAAAAAATAATAAAAAAAAAAAAAAAACACTCACGCTTCGTCCTAGAAACTTGGAATTCCTGAAGTGTTTTAATTTAAAGGCGATTATAAACGTTCCAAACATGAGTATCATGGAGAGTAAAGCGGTGTTTGGTTGTGGCAGCGTCTCCAGTCCATACGGGGCCGTGGTGGTGGTGGTGTTTGTTGGTGTGGCGTTTGTTTGTGCGTTTTCTTCGGTCCTGTATAGGGAAATAATAATAATAATATATATATTTATAATAATAATAATAATAATAATAATAATTTTAATAATTAATATTTATAATAATAATAATAATATTATTATTATTTTTTTTTTAAGTCAATTTTAATAAGTTAATTTTATTTTTAAATTCTAAATATAAATAATAATAATAATAATAATATATATTTATAATAAATATAATAATAATAATAATAATAATAATAATAATAATAATAATAATAATAATAATAATAATAATAATAATAATAATAATAATAATAATAATAATAATATATATTTATAATAAATATAATAATAATAATAATAATAATAATAATAATAATAATAATAATAATAATAATAATAATAATAATAATAATAATACATACATATTCATATCCATAGTATCCATATCCATAGTATTTGCCATGGTAGTAGTCATGAACTCCATAGTATCCATGGTAGTAGTATTAGTAGTAGTAGTATTTATATCTGCTAATACTGGCCTGTAATAATAATAATAATATTAATAATAATAGTAATATATATAATAATATATATAGTAATATCTATAGTAATAGTAATAGTAATAGTAATAGTATTTATATTAATAATAATAATAATAATAATAATAATAATAATAGTATTTATATTAATAATAGTAAATGTAATAATAGTATTTATAGTAATAATTGTAATTATATTAATAATAATAATAATAATAATAATAATAATAATATCTATAGTAATGATAATAATAATTGTATTTATATTAATAATAATAATAATAATAATAGTAAAAATAATATAGATATATATTTCACATAGAGAGAGATTATGTGTGTATATATATATATATACAGTATGTATGTATGTAAGTACAGTGTGTGTGTGTGTGTGTGTGTGTGTGTGTGTGTGTGTGTGTGTGTGTGTAATAATAATAATACTTACATTATTACATATTCACTAATTAATGGATGTGTTTGGAAAATCGCAATCAATTTTACAAACGACTCGTATATGAAAATCAAACACACAAGCGTCGAAAAAATCTCTTCGGTAAAACGTGTGAATTTCTTGACGATGGCGACGGCCTCAAACGCGGCCACCAGCAATCCAAACACCGTCATCCAAACACCGATCCAAACGCGCAGGCTCAGGAAGTCCAGCTCGTAGGTTTTGGCGAACTGTGAAAACGGGGAAAACAAACATGTGTTAAAAAACAAACGTGCGTTTGTTAAAAAACAAACGGGAAAAAAAATATATATATATTATTTTAAAATATGTAAAATAAAAAACATGTGATTTTAAAATATTTGTAAATAAAACACGCAAATTAAAACGTAAAACAAACACGTGAATTCAAAATATGTATATAATAAAAAAAAGCACACACAGATGTAAAAAAACCAGAGAGAACACACAAACACACATACAAACAGAAAAAAAACACCTCAAAATTGCATACTAGTGAGAGAGAGAGTGAGAGAGAGAGAGAGAGAGAGAGAGAGAGAGAGAGAGAGAGAGAGAGAGAGAGAGAGAGAGAGAGAGAGAGAGAGAGAGAGAGAGAGTACATACAGTACATACAAACAGAGAAAAACATACATACATACATACACACAGAAATACACACAGACAGACAGACAGAAAAAAAAAAAAAAAAAAAAAAAAAAAAAAAAAAACGCAAAAAAAAAAAAAAAAAAAAAAACAGAAAAAAACACTCACGTGATACAAACTCATGTGGAATATCATGAGAGGTCCTGTGGCTCCGACAATGAGTAAGGGCTGACAAGCGAATAGTGCAAATAGTAGACCATTCACACAGGATATTAACAGTGTCTCCCCTACGCCTATCAGGTTGTTCATCTGGTCTCCTGTAATGACACACATATAGGTATTTAGTCGGGTGAAAATAATAGGTAAAATCTGTTTGTGTGTGTGTCGGAGAAATTTTTGATTTTTTTTTTTTTTTTAGTTTTTAATTTTTTGACACACATACAGGGGTGATTACAATATCCTATATACATACACATGTGCGTAATTTATCCCTCTATCATACACACACACAGTCATATAGTGGGGTGAAAGCAATACCCTAGATATATCTACATGTGCATAAATTTATGTGCTAAAAACAACTTCTAAGATTTTTTTTTTTAATTATCATGATTTTTTTTTTTCGCAAGGCTTCGTGTGTGTGTACCGTGAAACACACACACACACGCTTGGTCCCAAAAAACAGCCAATAAAATTCTCTATCTTACCATACATACCAAACACACACAGACTCAAACAAACACACACAATAATAGTAGTAATAATAATAATAATAGTAGTAATAATAATAATAATAGTAGTAATAATAATAATAATAATAATAATAATAATAATAATAGTAGTAATAATAATAATAATAGTAGTAATAATAATAATAATAGTAGTAATAATAATAATAATAGTAGTAATAATAATAATAATAGTAGTAATAATAATAATAATAGTAGTAATAATAATAATAGTAGTAATAATAATAATAATAGTAGTAATAATAATAATAATGGTTATATTTACTGAATGTGTGTGTGTGTGTGTGTAATAGGTATGTATGTATGTATACGTGTGTGTGTAGAGCCTACCTGTTGATTACCTATGTGTATATGTATATGTATATATGTATATGTATGTGTGTATATATAAACTTTAATAAACTCACCATCTTCCTCAAATTCTCTGAAAAATAAATAAAATAAACCCTATTTCAATAAACAAACATATAAACATACATATTATTTACGGTATTATCAGGTATACACATAATAATTAAGGTAATATTTATATTGAAGTTAAATAAAGTACTAATTTAATAATAAACATGAATGTCAATGTTATTTAATATCGTAATATTTCAATAACTATACAATAATAAATTACTAATTCATTATATAATAATAATAATAATATTCTCAAGATGTCTATAGCGTTAGAAATATTGTTCATTATTCATAAAGTGTCAAAAAATGGACGCAAAAAATAGGATTAAAATTTCTCACCTCCAATATTTTGTTTTGTCAGCAAAGTGTAGACGATGCAGTGTTGCCAGATCCCCTTGACCACAAACCCCAACAACAACAACAATATCAGAATTTACCTTATTTATTACCTCAATCATTTTTTCTGATTACTCTTGAAAATAATAATGGACGTTTATTTTGGTATTTTTACATCTACTATCTTTATATAATTTCTCAGACATGTGCTCTTCAAAATTCATTTAAAACAGATACATTTTCCTGCCTTTGTTGGTAACACTGGTGAAGTATAGACGCCGAAATGTTATTGTTGGCAAAGTATAAGTACCGGAATTCTGTGGTATCGGAATTTTTATACTTACCTTAAAAACAAAATAACATCGTCTATAACGAATTAAATCCCTTATAATCCTATTAATAAGTATATTATAAAATGTGTTAATTAAAATAATGCAGTAATGATAGGTAGAAGCGAAATAATAATTATATAATAATAATAATAATAATAATGTGTTAGTAAATTATATTCCTTTCAATGCCTTCCATTTTTTTTCCATTTTATTTTGTAATGGGATTATTATTATCTACAAAGAGGTAAATAATTTAATTAAAACATTCTTTGAAACATAGATAATATTATATTTATTTTTGACAAATGATATTCCATTACAGAAACCTGATATAGATATGTATAAATATGTATAGATATGTATAGATATGTATAGATATGTATAGATATGTATAGATATGTATATGTTGGTATAGCTATATTATATCATCACATTAATTAAACATTAATTTAAATCAATATTGTAAATAACATTCACTCACATTAATAAATTATAGTTTTAGGTATGTACTGTACAGCCAATAATAATAATAATAATAATAAT
>JAWZYT010003088.1:5000-17418 GCA_034508575.1 Petrolisthes manimaculis | reverse complement strand
ATTTCAACACAGTCATATACACACACACACACTTCAACACTTACACACACGTAAATACACTCACACACTTCAACACACACACACACACACACACACACACACACACACACACACACACACTACTGTCTACATACGGTACAAAGTCCATAAAACAAACACAAGTCCGTTAAACGTAAATATAACAAAACCTTCACACACACACTCACACACACACACAAAACCATAAAATATACAGTTCTCTACCCACCATGGTAATATAACACTCCAACACACTCACACACACACTAAAACACGCATGCACACATTACAACACACACACACACACACACACACATTACAACATACACTACAACACACACACACATACACACACTACAACACGTACACACACACACACATACACACACTACAACACGTACACACACACACACACACTACAACACGTACACACACACACACACACACACTACAACACGTACACACACACACACACAATATACTCACCCAGTGTGTAAATTCACTAGCCACTGCAATGGACCTCCTCAGTCTAGGCCTCGGTAGGAGTAGTGAGGCAGCGAGAGGAGGCCCCCTACAACCACCACCTCCAGCACCACCATCAGGAGGGGTCGTGGCTCCCTTGGGTATGATGGGGGACACTACTGCCTCGGGGGTACATCTACAGTGATCCTCTTCAATCTCTTCTACTTCTCTTATTTCGTCATATATTGGCTCCTCATTCTCTTCATCCCACTCTCCCACTTCCTCTTTTTCTTCCCACTCTCTGTCTAGGTCCTCTTCCTCCCAGTGTCTCTCTTTCCCTTTTTCTTCCTCCTCCTCCCCCTCTTCCCAATCCTCTGAAACTCCATCGCAACACTCGTATATGGGTTCTTGGTGGTGGGGGTGGGGGTGGTGATGGTGGAGGTAGTGATAATTGGGCTCTGGGTGATGTTGGGGAAAGTCTCTTATTAGATGTTGGGGGAATTTTTCTGGGTGGTGGTGGGGGGGGGGGATTTTTTCGAACGAGTGGGAAGGCTTTTCAGAATAATAGTTTTGGAATTCCGTTTGAGTGGTTGTAGTAGCTGTGGTTGTTGTGGATTTTATTCTAGTTGTGGTGGTTGGTGTTGGATGTGGGGAGGGCATGTGGGTAGGTGTGTGGGAGGGGTTGGTAGGGGTGTGGGAGGGGTGACTGGGGGTGTAGGAGGGGAGGGCAGGTGGTGAAGTGTGACTAGAACAAGGCAGGTTATCGTGTGACCTGGTTCGATGAGTCAACCCTTCTGTCTGAACCACCACAAGGCTCCTCCTCTTATTCCTCCTTCTCTCGTTCTCTTCGCTGAATGTTGTTATTTTGCCATCCACCTCAATTCTTCTGTCTTCACTTACTCCTGCTACTCTTCCTACTTCTCTTCCTCCTCCTCCTCCTCCTACTACTACTACCCTTCCTCCATCTCCTACAACTCCACCTCTCTTTCCTCTTTCTCCGTCTTCCCTTCCTCCTCCTCCTCCCAGCCAAGCCCTCGACACGAAAGATTTGGATTTTTTAAGACTGAGAGAGTGAGTGCTTCCATTTTGGCTCCTCGTGTCCCCTCTCCCATTTCCATTTCTCTTGTGTTTGTCTTCAGTTTCAACCCTTCGCCAGGACCTCGTGACGAAGGATTTGGATTTCTTGAGGGTGAGTGATGGGAGGCTGCCGTTCTCGCTTCTTGTGTCCCTCCTCTCGTCTTCGGCAATCTCCACTCCAAGACTTCCTCTCCTGACAAAGGATCTGGATTTCTTGAGGCGAACAGAGGATTGGCTTCCGTTTTCACTTGCCGTGTCTCCTCTACATCTTTCCTCCATCCTCCTGTCTTCTTCTCCTCCTCCTCCTCCTCCTCCTCCTCCTCCTCCTCCAAGCCAAGCCCTTGTTACGAAAGATTTGGCCTTCTTGCGAGGTAGAGACGACTGGCTTCCGTTCTCGCTTCTGCCATCCCCGCCGTCCCTCACGTTGTTCTCAGCAGTGCCATCCCGCCAAGACCTCGACACGAAGGACTTGGATTTCTTAACACCGAAGGAGGGTAGGCTTCCGTTGTCGCTTCTCCTGTCTCCGTTCTTGTCATCTCTAACATCCCTCTTGTCCTCAGGTCCTTCCCGCCACGATCTGGACACGAAGGACTTGGATTTCTTGAGGCCGAGGGAGGACATGACGTGGGTGTGAAGGACAGAGGCTGGGGGCACGGCTACATATGTATTCCTCTTGGTTTTGATGGAGGACACAGCCAGGGACTTCCTCTTCTCCCTCTTGGGCTGCGATGGGAGGGAACTGGACGAGTACACCACAACCCCTGGAGGCACGGACATGGCACACGAAGGAAGAGGAGGAGGAGGAGTATGGAGGGGATTTATTGGAGGAGAGAGGAGACCTGGAGTAGGGTATGGGTGATGGTAGTTATGGTGGTCGTCGTGGTGGAGAGTAATGGGTGGAATATCAGCAATGTCGCCACCTATTATATTCACGTCATCATCTCCACCAAAACCAACAACACCACCAACACCACCAACACCATCATCATCAAGGTAAATCTCCACTAAATCTTCTCCTCCACCACCAACTCCTCTTCCACCATGGTCGTCGTTATCTTCCTCTCGCCCTACCGACCTCCTCCTCCCCCTCTTGCTGCTGCTGCCCCCACCACTGTAGAATATATCCTCAGCAGGGCAAACCATGATGGTGGGTGGTCTCAGGAGTGGAAAAAAGTCATCCCCTACAGATTCATCCTCCACATGTTTCTGCCTCCTTCCACTCCCTCCACCACCACCTCCCCACCAGAAGCCTTTTCTATGGTGGGAAGGAGCCATTGTACATTCCACTTTATCTTTCATCATCCAATATTTTACTTTGTACTTTAACAGGACACCAGTTTTTTTTTTTTTTTTTTTTTTTAATTGTACTGACACACAGACACACACAACCGTCACATATAATATATTACCGGTACTACAGCTTCATTTCCATTTTGTTTTTCTGTTTTTACTTTTCTCGTTTCTCACTGTCTCATATTTATTTATTTATTCACTTTTTTTTCACTTCTTTTGTATGAAAACACATTCTCTGTAAAATGTCAAATTAAAAATAAATAAATACACACACTTGCCTGTTTCATTGATTGGTGTTTTATATTCGGTATTTCAGATCTTCATTCTCATCCCCGACTTTATATTTCATACTTTTTTCCTTATTGCAATATTGGTACTTAATGTGATGATGATAATGAAGATGATAAATATAATGATGATGATAATTATTAATATCGCCAAAGTAATACAATATCTCTTCAACAAAACAATATCAACTTCTACACACACACAAACACGTACACACACACAGAGAGAGAGAGAGAGAGAGAGAGAGAGAGAGAGAGAGAGAGAGAGAGAGAGAGAGAGAGAGAGAGAGAGAGAGAGAGAGAGAGAGAGAGAGAGAGAGAGAGAGAGAGAGAGAGAGAGAGAGAGAGAGAGAGAGAGAGAGAGAGATTGATTGATTGATTGATTGATAGTTTTTATTGGCCTTATACAGCAAGCATAATATGTACAAATAATAATTCAGTCATTCTGGCCAGGTCCATTAAGCCAAAGCTTTTATATAGACCTGAAGAAAATTATTGGTTGAGGTCCTGCGCAATTTGTTCAGCGGCCTAATTCACAATATTCTTAATTTGTTATATATTATACCACATCAAAAGAAAATTAATTAAAACATACCAGTGCAAAATTAATGCAAAATAGGCAAACACAAATACACATAAAAAACCTAACAAAATGAAACGCCCACTATACACACATCCATCAGCATATATATACAAATGCATACACTGTACATCAAAGCAAGTCCAACATACCCTCCTGCACATAAATAAACACCCACACACCACACGTACAGTACCATATATTGTTATATACATATTAGTTATCATACTTCTGAAATAAAGACAGTTTGACTTTATTCTTAAATAATTGGATTGAGGTCATCGATTTTAACTCTGACGAAAGTTTATTCCAATCCTTTACACCCCTTACATTGACACTTTTCTGTGCGTGAACAGTTCTACAGTACGGTATTTTTAGATCATTTGGTCTTCTTGAGTTAGGATTATGCGAAAGTAGTTGATATGTAGTTACAGTAGGATACACATAAAGAGATTTAAATACAAATAAACAGGACTGCAGTACCAGCACATCTGGCACTTTTAAAAGCTTGTGTTCAATAAACATCGGGTTAGTGTGGTCATACCTTGATTTGTAAAACATTATCCTAATCATTTTTTTCTGTACAATATATAAACTATCTATATGTGTTTTTAACGCTCCTCCCCATATTGCAGAGCAGTATACAAGGTGTGAATAAGCTGTTGACATGTATACTAATTTAAGGCAGTTGATAGTGATACAATTCCTAAGCCTATATAATACACCTGTAATTTGTGACAATTTAGTACTAAGTTGGTATAAATGAGATTTCCAAGTTAAATTTTCATCAATAGTAATACCTAAGAATTTTGCTTGATTCACTCTACTGACCAGATTATTATTAATTTTAATATTTATATCCTCAAAGTTAGTGTTTGAGACACTTGAAACCATATAAAAGGTTTTAGTAATGTTTAACGTTAATTTATTACTTTTAAGCCAGTCTGAAACATTGGTTATCTCATTATTTAAAGTATGAATTATTTCATGAATACTTTGACCCTTGACGAAAATTGTTGTGTCATCTGCAAACAATAGAAATTTTAATTTACTACTAGTATAAACAATATCATTGATATAGATTAAAAACAACATTGGGCCTAAAATTGACCCCTGAGGTACTCCGCAACTGACCTGCTTATATGAGGAGGTAGAGTTTTCATATACAGTAAATTGTTGTCTATGACTAAGGTAGCTCCTTAAAAACAAGTTTGCATTCCCTCGGATACCATACTGTAATAATTTTTTCAATAAAATTTCGTGGGATATGGTGTCAAAAGCTTTACTTAAATCACAGAACACTGTTATTTGACTACATTTACTGTCTAGTGTATCATAAATGCTTTGACAAAGATGGTGAATTGCGAGATCAGGCGAATACCCAGGCCTAAAACCATACTGACAATCTGTCAATAGAGAAAACTTTGAAAAGTAATCAGTTATTCTAGCATAAAATATTTTTTCTATAATCTTACTGAGACTGGGGAGGATGGATACAGGTCTATAATTAGTGTGTTTATATTTTTCACCCTTTTTAAAAATTGGTACAACCCTGGCTATTTGCAATTGTTTTGGGAAGTAACCTTCTTTGAAACATGTATTTATTAAGAATTTTAAAAAAGATGACATTTCTTTGCTACATTCTTTTATTATATTTATGTGGATATCATCATATCCGGCAGAAGTACTTTTAAGATTTTTTATGACGTCTATAATTTCTTGTTCTGACGTTGGTTTGAGGTAAAATGAGAATGGAACAGGTTCGGGTAAAAATGACTCGAAAGGGACCCCCGATAGTCCGATGTCTGAGGCTAGTTTAAGTGCAATACTGCTGAAATAATCATTGAACTTCTCTGCAATATCTTTGTTGTTTGACACAGTTTCATTTAAAAAATTCATGGAGGATGGCAAGCTAGACTTAGTTTTACCCATTAATTGATTCAATGTTACCCATGTCTTCCTCATTATCACCTGACTCTTGACTTAACTTTGACTTGAAGTAATTTTCTTTAGCTGTACGAATAACTGTGGTTAACGTGTTTCTATATTTCCTAAAGATGTTACCATATGTTAATGGCCATCGTGCATATAATTTCTGTAACTTGTTCCGATGTTTTATGGACTTCGTAATACCAGGTGTTATATAAGGTTTTCCAAGGTGCTTCTTTTTAACTGGAAATGACTTTACAGAAAAGTGGGTATCATACAGATTTTTAAATTTTCTGATGTATGAATTAAAAATATTTTCAGCTCCCTCTGTATTGGTCAGTTCTAAATCCCATTTATAGTTTTTTAAATCTTCTCTGAAATTACATATATTGTCATTGTTATAGATTCTTTTAGTTATATAAATATGATCTGTATTGTTTTGAGTAGAGACGGAAAATAAACTCCACACAGGAAAATGATCACTTAAAGTTATGTACATAATGCCACTTCTAATATAATTATTTATGTTATTTGTCCAAATGTGATCAATCAACGTTGCAGACCTGCTGGTAACTCTGGTTGGTTTTGTAATAACTTGGAAAAAATTATACGAGTGAAATAAGTTGGAGTATTTCATAATGTTATCATTCACATGTAGTAAATTTATGTTATAGTCCCCCATTAAATAACAATTTAATTTAAATTTGGATAACAACTCTAAAATGAATTCCAAAGAGCCAAAAAAATCATCAAATGTGCTGTTTGGGGGCCTATATATAATTCCTATTATGAATTTTTCCGGTTTAAAAATTTGGATAAATAGTGATTCTATATGAGGTAACCGCAGACAAGCATCGCCGATTCGAACACCTTGAAATTTATTGTGTACATAGATAGCCAAGCCACCACCTTGGGTCGATTTGTTAAAAAAATAAGAACAATAATTATGTTGGTTATATAAATTACATATGTTATCATTAAGGCGTGTCTCAGACAAGCCAACAACATCAAATTGAATACCACATGGGGTTAAATATTGGTCAAATAGAGACTCGAGATGCAAGGGAACACTACTTACATTAAAAGAACATATCTTTAATCCATTGCTGGGAAAAGTTTGCCTCAAATCTTCGTTACAGAAGGTATAATCACACATTGGCTCAGGTAATAATAGTTCACAGTCATCTGTATTATGGCTAGGGATGTTAGAGTCATTGGGACTATACTCCAATGAGTTGATCATGTCTAATGTATAATTGTGAGTATCATTAATTACTGTGTTGATAAAATCTTCATTATGTAAATTATAAAATGGAAGATATTGTTCTATATTCATGATTTCACAAAGGATTATATTATTCAATGATACCAGAGCTACGGGCTACAGTCCTACTTTTTTGTAGCACTCCTTAGTTTCTTTACGTCTTTTCGTTGGGGCGAGGGAGCGACTGATGCAGACACAGACGAGGAGGATGTTGGACGCATACGGGAGCCGCCCGGCTGAGATGAAGGTAGAGAAGGACGAGCATCATCTTTTCCAGACCACACTCCTGCCACCTCCACACAAACCACATCACCAGAGGCAGCAGCGTCACCAGCAGCAACAGAACCACCAGTAGCCGTGCCACCACCAACAGCGGCAGCACCACCAGCAGCAGCAGCACCACCAACAGCGGCAGCACCACTAACAGGAGCAGCACCACCACCAACAGCGGCAGCACCACCACCAACAGCGGCAGCACCACCAGCAGCTCCACCAACAGCGGCAGCACCACCGGCACCACCAACAGCGGCAGCACCACCACCAACAGCAGCACCCCCAACAGCGGTAGCACCATCAACAGCAGCAGCACCACCAGCAGCGCCACTAGCACCGCCCACCCAACGGGCGCCCACACCCACCGTCGACCGCTGTCTCCACCCGTCATCACCTCCACTCATCTTCTCCTTAATGATGAGTTTCGTGTGGCGGAAGAAGGCTACCTTGCCCTGAGCTCTAGCTGCTTTAAGGAGGGGCATCTGAGCGTTCTTTGTAGCTTGCGATGCAGCACACAAGTCCTCATTTACATAAATATTTGTGCCTCTGAGTTTCCTGCCGCTTCTCATCACTGCATCACGGTCATGGTAGCGAGCAAAACGTGCCACTATGGTACGAGGCATGTTGTCCCGGCGAGGCCCCACTCTGTGCGCCCGCTCCAAAACAACATCAGGCAGCTGCATCTTGCTATCCAGGAGAGAGGTCACCGTGGTAGCGGTCTGCTCCCAAGTCTCATTAATGACTCGTTCCTCCACGCCACTGATTCTCACATTCTTTCTTCTACTATAATCTTCTTGTTGGTTGATTTTCTCTTCTAACTCTTTAATCTTATGGTCTGAAGACTCAGCTTGGTTTTCTAATATTTCTATCTTAGTCTTGGCATCTTTCTTCTCCTTTTCAAGATCTTTGATCTCAGACTTTAGGTCGTCAACCTCTCGTTGAGTAAACTCGAGGCTGGTCATAAGATCTGATACTTTACTTTCCATTTTGTTTATCTGGTCATTCATCTGCTTCACCACTATCTCCATTGCAGATTTGAATGCTCCCTCTTGCGACTCCAGCAAAATCCTCAAGGTGCTCGAGTCCATAACTGAATCCCCGAAGAATTCGGAACTCCCAGCGTGACGTAACTTGTGACGTTAGGGTTAGGAGGTCCCAGTGCGCATGCGCAAAGGCTGAGAACTCGGTCGAGGGAGGGCTTTCCAGCCAAGGATAAAATTCTTACTGGTTATTTTACTAAGTTAAAAGTTCATTTTAAAATTTCAACAGCCTTGGTTTATCAAATGTGGTCCCATATACTTGCTGTGCCTATCCTGCAGTTGTAGAAGCACTGCAATCCTTGTAAAACTTGTAAAACTGCGGAGCTCCAAAGCCGTGCCGCTGTAAACAACTTGGCAGAGAGAGAGAGAGAGAGAGAGAGAGAGAGAGAGAGAGAGAGAGAGAGAGAGAGTTACAAGGAGTTACAAGGAAAAGAAGTACCCTAGAAGACCTTACGATCCATACAAAGAGGGTACCTGTGGGTTTAGTTGTGCAAGTATGTGACCGTCCTTGAATGTGTCATGTGAAACCATCAAGGAACACTCACACAACGGCTTAAACACCTAGACGGTGGTTTAAGACTTTGTCTAATCTGGACTTGAACTGATCCACAGAGTTGCTGTTGACTACATCAGCAGGAAGCGCGTTCCAAGTACCGCAGATGCTGTATGTAAAGAATTTACCACACCGATCACGGTTGTATCGCTTCAGTTCAAGTTTGAGAGAGAGAGAGAGAGAGAGAGAGAGGAGAGAGAGAGAGAGAGAGAGAGAGAGAGAGAGAGAGAGAGAGAGAGATATGCAACACACACACACCCATGTTTTTGTAATACCGCCCTAAGGGAATAGTTACAACCGTACCGTACCTCTCTTATGGTCCAATTGGAGGGCCAGTGTTGTGTTGTGTTGTGTTGTTGTGACTTAACTCCTCTGAACTAAACTAAACTATACCACCAAACACATCCCACAGTCGTATATAGAGGTAAGGAGGTATGGGAGTAGGGGACAGGCTTGGGGGTTGACTGGGGGGGTGCGGGAATAGGGGGACAGGCTTGAGAGGTGACTGGGGGGGTGCGGGAATAGAGGAAGAGGCTTGGGGGATGTCTGGGGGGGGTGCGGGAATAGAGGGACAGGCTTGGGGGTTGACTGGGGGGGTACGGGAATAGAGGGACAGGCTTGGGGGATGTCTGGGGGTGTGTGGGAATAGGGGGACAGGCTTGGGGGTTGACTGGGGGGGTGCGGGAATAGGGGGACAGAGTTGGGGTGGGTAGAAAGCCTGTCCCTCTATTCCCGCACCCCCACAAGCCTGTCCCCATACTCCTGCACCCCACAAAACTCCCCCAAGCCTGTCCCCCAATTCCCACGCCTCATCAACCTATTTCCTGACATAGTAAGATACAGTATATATATATATTTTTTTTATAGTATTGAAGATTAAATAACCCCCATAACTTAATTGTGTGTAAGAGAAATATATCAACATTTATTATAGTTTGGTGTATTCAGTAGCTAACCTCTTATAATTTGAGTATAATAAGAGACCATCACCTTTTGTCATAATTATACAGCTTGACGGACTCAGAACTTCCTATAATTTGAGTACAGCCTAAAAGAACATCCTATTTTTGATCATATATATACTTTAGAGGAATTTTCAACTTTCCTACAATTTGAGTATAAGAAGTGAACATCCCTTTTTTGTCATATATAGTTCAGGAGGAATTAGTAACTCTCCTACAATATAAATACAAGAGATTATCAATTTATCAAGACAGTGTTCAATTGTTGTGAGTAATTTCAACACTACCACAGATACCAATCCTACAACGGGACATCACACAATGGGATAGGCTAATCTTTCCTTCCTTCCTTCCTTCCATCCTGCCTTCCTTCATCCCCTGGTCAGTTTATTTTAGGCAACATCCAGATAAAACCTTCTTTACCTTTTCCCTTCCAAGTAATATGACCTTATACATACACCCCGCCAAACACCCCCCCCCCCCCAAGCCTGTCCCCTACTCCCACACCCCCTTAAAAGACAATGGAGAGTAGTTACCCGATCGGACATATCTCTCTCCCCCTCCCGCCACCCACCCTGTCTGTCTGTCTGTCTGCCTTTGTGTGTTCTCAGATATTAGTATTCCTGTCACTCCCCAGCGTTAGGTTACTGTGAGAACTTTCGGGTGCATCGCTAGGCTATACCTTTCAAACAAACCTACAGACCACATATACAAAGACTTACACACACAAACTGAATAACTTTATATATACAAAGATTCACACACATAAACAGTCCTGAATAACTTTATATATACAAAGATTCACACACATAAACAGTCCTGAATAACTATATATATATATATATATATATATATATATATATATATATACATAGAGTTACATAGATGAATACATTTGCATAAACGAATAAAATCTGAATACAGTAATACAACATTCAGGTGCATCGCTAACAAACATACAAACACACCTAAACACACACACACACACACACACACAAATTGGTTTATTTCGCGAGGTTAGAAAAAACAAAAAACAAAAACAAACATGGAGTATTTATATATGATTGGGGAATGTGGATGGCGAAAACTTTATTGTTGATGTTTTATTACGAAAGGTGAAACAAACAAACAAACAAATAATGATGAAATATATATTAAGGAGAAGGTGGGGTGGGAAAATAAATAATTAGAGACAACGGAATGAGATCAAAGTACTGTATATAACACAAGGACACACACACACACACACACACACACACAAGACAAGGACGCACACACAAACACACAGCTCTAGGGAAGACACACACACAAACACTCTCTCTCTCTCTCTCTCTCTCTCACACACACACACACAACACACACACACACAAACATACAGCCCTAGGGAAGACACACACACACACACACACACACACTCTCTCTCTCTCTTTTTTTCTCTCTCTCTCACACACACACACACACAGGAACTGACAATGACGTAACGTGAGGTGTCGGTCAGAATGGGGAGTGGTGTGTTTATATCTCCCTCCTCTCCCCCTACTCTTCCTCCCTCTCTCTCCCCTCCCTCCCCCCCCCTCCCCCTCCCTCCTCCCCTCCCCTCCCACATATAGTGACCCATTATACACACACACACACGCACACGGAAATACTAACACACACACACAGGCACACACATTAACTAACATGCAAACACTGGCACACACTCACTCACGCACACACACACACACACACACAAAACACTCAAGCACATACACACACACACAGGCTATACACACAAACTGACACAAATACGTTGAAACACACAAACAAACACACACACACACACAAACTGACACGAATACGTTGACACACACACACATACACACACACACAACCACTCCCTTCCACACTACCTCTTTAACTTCTACGCAACCCCCCCTTCCCCCCCACTCCCCCTCCCTCCCCTCATACTCCCCCTCCCCCCTCACATAAACATGACACTTATTCCACACACACCTCCTCACCTTCCTCTCTCAGTTATCTCCCATTCCCTCTATTTATTCTCCTTCCTCTCTCATTCCCTCTTTATTCTCCTTCCTCTCTCCTTCCTCTGTCACTTATCTCCCATTCCCTCTATTTATTCTCCTTCCTCTCCCATTCCCTCTTTATTCTCCCTCCTCTCTCCTTCCTCTCTCAGTTATCTCCCATTCCCTCTATTTATTCTCCTTCCTCTCCCATTCCCTCTTTATTCTCCTTCCTCTCTCCTTCCTCTGTCAATTATCTCCATTCCCTCTATTTATTCTCCTTCCTCTCCCATTCCCTCTTTATTCTCCCTCCTCTCTCCTTCCTCTGTCACTTATCTCCCATTCCCTCTATTTATTCTCCTTCCTCTCCCATTCCCTCTTTATTCTCCCTCCTCTCTCCTTCCTCTCTCAGTTATCTCCCATTCCCTCTATTTATTCTCCTTCCTCTCCCATTCCCTCTTTATTCTCCTTCCTCTCTCAGTTATCTCCCATTTCCTCTCTATATTCTCCTTCATCTCCCATTCCTTCTTATTTTTCCTCCTCTCTCAGTTATCTCCCATTTCCTCTCTTTATTCTCCCTCCTCTCTCCTTCCTCTCTCTTTATTCTCTTTCCTCTCTCCTTCCTCTTTCAGTTATCTCCTCTCTCCTCTTCTCTCTTCACTTCCCTCTCCTTTCTC
>JAWZYT010003087.1:65000-105000 GCA_034508575.1 Petrolisthes manimaculis | reverse complement strand
CAGGCTTGGGTGGGGGGGGTTTGGGGGTGCAGGAGTAGAGGGACAGGCTTGGGGGTTAGGGGTGTGTGGGAGTAGCGGGACAGGCTTGGGTGGGGGGGTTTGGGGGTGCAGGAGTAGAGGGACAGGCTTGGGTGGGGGGGTTTGGGGGTGTGGGAGTAGAGGGACAGGCTTGTATATTGGCCTGTATATTGAACATTTTCTAGCACAGTGTAGGCCTGTACAGATCGCTTCTGGGACCCAAAAAACTCGAATTTTCGGTTTCTTTAGGCTAAATTTGGGATATAAACGGGTACCCAAGATGCATGCAGAAATCGACATACATTCTCTCTACATATTTAAACCACTCCACACTGAAATAAGTACAGTATATAGTATATCATTTAAAATATTTCTACAGTAATAATAATGCATAGCGTGAATATGATTATAAAATAGCAATATAGTATGTATCATTTAACATATTTCTACAGTAATAATAATGCATAGTGTAAATATAATTACTTAATAGAAATATAGTATGTATCATTTAACATATTTCTACAGTAATAATAATGCATAGTGTGAATATAATTACTTAATAGAAATATAGTACCGGTATGTATAAAAAACATGTAAATATTTCAAAGATATCTATCAAATATATTGGTACTAATGTATATATATATATATATGGTAAATATCAAATTATTATCAAATATAACACTTTTGTATGAAACATAATGAAGCCATAAAAATCTATACAAAGGTGTATTTATTATATAAGTACCGGTATATTAATTAATAATACACTCTCCTCTCTTTTTATGCGAGTTTAGATTATACGAATTTGAAATAGTGTGTATCATGAAAAAAATTAAATAAATGCAATTTACATGAACTCTTAAAATAACAGGAACAAGGAGGCTCCATTTTCAAGTTAAAGTACCATTATTTCTTATGGAAATGTACAATTTACTTTATGCGAAATTGACTTTATGCGACCCCTTCAGGAACCTAACCTACCACTAAAAAAGAGGAGAGTGTATTTCTGCTGCATAGACTCACATTAAAATTCTCTAAACATTATAAATATTTCAAAATATACTTTAGAAATTTGAATGTGAAGGCAAACTAAATAATTACCCAAAATAAGGATGTCTTAAATTATTATTATGTATTATTATTTCCATCTGATTTACAACCTGTGATGAAGAAGATATTACAAACAACAACAACAACAACAACAACTCAAAGTAAACATTGCATCATCTACTGGAAATACGCTAAAAAAAAAATTGGTTTCACTCCCCAAACTATATATTCTGTATCAGTACCACCGAGAAACATTTTTATCACCTAATATATGGCGTGGAAATTACGTTACAATGCCGTAACTATATTCTATTTATCTGTTTATCTATTTATCTGTTATTTTCCACTGGAGCGACAACAAGACTGAAATACTTTACACATAATTATAAAGTAAATATTGACTATATAATTATAAACTCCATTCAGTCTTTACACATAATTATAAAGTAAATATTGACTATATAATTATAAACTCCATTCAGTCTTTACATATAATTATAAAGTAAATATTGACTATATAATTATAAACTCCATTCAGTCTTTACATATAATTATAAAGTAAATATTGACTATATAATTATAAACTCTATTCAGTCTTTACACATAATTATAAAGTTAAGGGTGTGTGGGAGTAGGGGACAGGCTTAGGGGGGGACTGGGGGGGTGCGGGAATAGGGGGACAGGCTTGGGGGGGGGGGAGGGGGGGGTAGAAAGCCTGTCCCCCTATTCCCGCACCTCCTTAACCGTCCAAAACCCCTCCAAGCCTGTCCCCCTACTCCTGCAGCCCCCAACCCCCCCCCCCCAAGTGTGTCCCCCTATTCCAGCACCTCCTTAAAATTAAACTAATATACTATAAAACATTTATTTATTCAAACGGCTTATAATAATTTTAGAAAATATGTGTTTCAGATCTTTTTTTTTTTATTAATTAAAATGTCATTATAACAATAAACATGTAATTATTTTTTTCCTTCCCTCACATAATTATAATTTCCATTTTTTTTTTTTCCTGATATTTTGATTTTCGTTGCAATATTATTTTTTCAGAAATGTAGCTACAAACATACATACACACATACGGTATACAAACAAACATACACACATACATACACACAAACAAACACACATACATACACACATACATACACTCTTATTACTTCAAAACAAATAAATAAATAAAAAATACTTTGGATAATAGAGAGCTCAATACTTTCTTTAATTAATTTTTCAAACTTTTTTTCTTTCTCTTTACACATTTTCTTTATTTAATTTTTCACACTTTTTCTTTCTCTTTACACACTTTCTTTAATTAATTTCTCACTACTCTTTATACTTTCTTTAAAAATATCTTACTCCTGTATTCCTTCTCTTTCGTTGTCGACTCACCCAAAAGAATTTTTTTAACGTTTCAGAAAAAAAAAAAAAAAAAAAAAAAAAAATTGTCCGCCGTTTAAAAAAAAAGTAGGAAAAAAAAAAAAAAAAAAAAAATTGTTCGTCGTTTAAAAATAAAATCGAAAAAAAAATTGTCCGTTGTTTAATAATAATAATAAAAAAATTGTCCGTTGTTTACTTTACTCTTCCTCCTCCGGTTCTTCCTCCGGTTCCTCCTCCTCCTCCGGTTCTTCCTCTGGTTCCTCTTCCTCCGGTTCCTCCTCTGGTTCCTCCTCTTCCTCCGGTTCTCCTTCTTGTTCTTTTCCCTCTTCCTGTACCACTTGTTCTTCCTGTACCACTTGTTCTTCTTGTTTTTCTTCTTGTTGTTCTTGTTTTTCTTCTTCTTGTTCTTCTTGTTTTTCTTCTTGTTTTTCTTCCTCCTTCTCCCCCTCCTCTTCCTCTTCACCATGTTCACTGCTACTACTACTACTGCTACTACTACTACTACTATGATGTTCTTGTTGTTGTTGTTGTTGTTGATCATCATCAATGTTGTGGTGGTAGTGATGGACTATGAGCGGTTCGTTGTCATCTGCGGAAAACGGGAAAGTGTAAACAAACAAACAAATAGGTAAATACTATATACTTTAAATGTAACATAGGCTAGGGGTGAAATGTAAACAAACACAGTGTTGCCACATTTCACCAAAACCCCACCGGTGATGGAAGGAAAGTGTTGGATGATATTGGTTTGTGGCTGTACTGTACTGTACACTCTCCTCTTTTTTTATGGGAGGTTAGGTTCCTGAAGGAGTCGCATAAAGTAAATTTTGCATAATAGGTTATTAAAGGTGTCAATGAGTGGCAGTGACTGGGACAGAGTGTAGCAACATACAGTGTGTATGAAACACAATTATAGCAACACATTACAAGTATGATCATTGTGATGAGTGGACCAGAGAACTCTCCACCCACCTCAGACCCAAGTCAGCTTCGGCTATGTCTGACTAAGCAGGAACACCTCAAACAGCCCACTCAACCCCCCCCACCCCCCCACTGCTGCTCACAGGGGTGGTAACCTCTGGCATCAGTGCCATTTTTAATGTGTCCCAAGCAAGGATCTAACGTTGGGCTACAGAATTGCAGCTACAGACTCTACCAGTGTACTAACCAGAGGCATAAAGTAAATTGTACATTTCCATAAGAAATAATGGTACTTTAACTTGAAAATGGAGCCTCCATGTTCGTGTTATTTTAAGAGTTCGTGTAAATTGCATTTATTTAATTTTTTTCATGATACGCACTATTTCAAATTCGCATAATTTAAACTCGTATAAAAAGAGAGGAGAGTGTACCATAATTTCTAACCCACCTGAATCAAAGCCCCAGATCTGGAGCAGCAGGCTATTTCTGGACGACAGCCCACACAAAGTCTCCATTGGTTTGATATGTATGTATGTATGTGTGTGTGTGTGTGTTGTGGCCTGGTGATGGTCTGGGTGGGCTGTCGTCCAGAAACCACCGCCTGCTGCTTCATATCTCGGCCTTTGACTCAAGTGGGCCTCATAATAATAATAATAATAATACTAAAAATAATAATAATAATAATAATAAAAATAATATTAAAAATAATACTAATACTAATACTAAAAATAATACTAAAAATAATAATACTAAAAATAATACTAAAAATAATAATAATAATAATAATGAAAATAATCATAATAATAATATCCACCCACACTTTCCTTCCATGGTAGTAAATATCTTGGTAATAAAGAACAACATGTTTATGATTTTACAACACTTCATAATAATATTAATAATAATAATAATAATTGAAGGGGTTGAGTTGATGTAAGGTGTTGTTGTTGTATGATGATTATATTTTAATATGATACTGATTTATTTACACGAAGGAAGGAAGGAAGGAAAGTGTTGGTGGATATTTGATTGTGAATGTACATGTATATTATTTCATTCTACAATCACATAATTAATACATAAACATTATTATACATACATACTGTACATATTTATAATAGTCAATCATATAATGTACAGTTGCCAAAAAAAGTATTGCGACAAATCTTGATAGAACTTTAACCCTAGTAATATCCACAACTATTTGTATGGACTATAAGCATGCATAACAGAAGGAAATATACATATCCTTCTGTAATACATACTTATAATAATGTATAACAGAAGGAAATATACATATCCTTCTGTAATACATACTTATAATAATGTATAATAGAAGGAAATATACATATCCTTTTGTAATACATACTTATAATAATGTATAACAGAAGGAAATATACATATCCTTTTGTAATACATACTTATAATAATGTATAACAGAAGGAAATATACATATCCTTTTGTAATACATACTTATAATCCCTACAAACAACTATGGACATTAATATATATAATGTTGTATCAATAGTTGTCGCAATACCTTTTTGGCAACTGTACATATTTATAATAGTAAATCATATAATGTACATAATAATAATAATAGGATTAATTTAATAGTTTATAATCATGTAGTTAATCATACCAGCTTCATATGTGGATAACCGTACATTATAATTCTATATTCACATTAAAGGGGTGCGGGAATAGGGGACAGGCTGGGGGGGGGAGTAGGGGACAGGCTGGGGGGGGGGAGTAGGGGACAGGCTGGGGGGGGAGTAGGGGACAGGCTTGTGGGGGGGGGTTTGGGGGGTGCAGGAATAGAGGGACAGGCTTAGGTTTTTTTGGGGGGGGTTAGGGGGGTGCAGGAATAAGGGACAGGCTTTCTACCCCCCCCAAGCCTGTCCCCCTATTCCCCCCCCCAAGCCTGTCCCATATTCCCACACCCCCTTAATGGAGCAACTGTTGATTCCTCCAAAAGTATTTAAAAAAATAATAAATAAATAACAACAATAACAACAACAACACGACACTATCAATTGTTGTTATTCTGTTGTTGTTTGTTTAATTGTTTGTTTGTGTTGTTGTTTGTTTCATGGTGGCATACTTTGGAGGAATCAGAGACCTTCAAATTATCCATCAAAGGACCCTGTGTGTGTGTGTGTGTGTGTGTGTATAGCAATGTTGTTATGTAAAATGTAATGTTTGTAATGAATGTGTACAATAAACCAACTTTCTTTAAAACCCCTAAAGGACCACAATTATTTAAAGTTACTCTAAGGTTAGTTTTGTTCTTATAGGTTTGTAGAGCTTTATTTTACACACCAGAATATGTAAACAAAAGTCTTCTATCTCCACTGGTTAGAGTACAGCAGCACGTCAAAGTCGGAAAATAATATGACAGTTATCCCCCCAAATAACATACATACGAGGGTGTATGCATGTGTTACGTATGTTCATAATGCGTATATGCATGAGTATGTGTACCTCGATGTGTGCTTGTGTGTTTGTGTATGTAAAACGAGTATATAAATGCACTGAAATAGACAGAAAAGGCAACATACAAGTCATTTTTGAATACAACTGTGCATACCTGTATTAACGCTAACACACACGCATGCACAATGTATGGAAGTGTGTGAGTGTGTTAAACTTAAGCCGTGTTTATGCGCGGTCAGTTTACCCAAGCTGAAGGCTGCTGGACGGTTTATGCGAAAGGATACGAAGACAGTCGAAGCCAAAATTGTAGAAACCAAGACGGCCCACGAATCCAATCCAAGCAAGCAACTCAGAGTAGTGGTGGGGCAGCTTGGGAGAATGATGGTGGAGAGTAGAATAGAAAGAAACAAATGTTGGAAATACATGTAAGCACTACAGTACATTTGTGTGTGTAAAATACTGTAGTTAAGAAATAACGTCAGACCTTATTAATTAGGAGTTTACTGTAGTGATATGTTATGCAGGTAGAATATAAACAAGAAGTGAGTGGATGTTTGTGTAAGTGGGTAATTATAGTGAAAAACTATTATAATATTTATTTGTAATTAAAGCTAAGAAAAAAAATGGTAATTTAAGTTTGTGATATTATTCTTTTAACTATGGTTAATAAATTTAACGGTAATGTACTATTACAGTTCACACATTTGTAATCACATGCATAAACAGTACAGTTTATAATATTCACTACCATCCATATATACAATACAGTACAAATATACACCATGTATATAAACAGGTATAATTTCGGGGCTGCTCGGCCAGACACCTTGAGGAACTTCAACAACAACAACAACTGGTATAATATTCAAGTCTTGCATTATTTGGAATGGAAATTGGAACTGTTTTTTTTTACCATCATTGTGTGGGTTAATAATTGTCATTAATCATAATAACCTACAAACTGTACTTATATGAAGAAACACAATTATGAGGTGAAGGAAGGAGTGGTTATATAGTACTGTAGTGTTTGATAATTATTGAGAGGACAGTAAGACAAATATACTGTTGAGTATTTACAATAGTGCAACAACAAAGTCTCTTTTTATTCCCACCAATTTCTGGAGGTCAATGGCTGTCCAATATTTCCATCCTCAATTGGTGGCAACACATAATATCCTTCAGTAAGTAGGAAAGCTTCTTCATTACATTAGCTTGTCTTACCATTACATTATGTATACTGTAGTACACAACAAGCTAAAATAATATTGGTTATTTTAGCAACATCAACATCTATTGGTAGGTAATGTTCCATCTCCTCCGATAAAAAATAAGCCAAATATTTCTTTCCCTCTACAGTACTTGATGGGCCATTCATTATTCATTACTGTTTCGTCAAACTGTATATTTCGGCTGATATTTCTGTTTAAACGGCTCTTGGCAACTTCGGCAAGGCTAATTTTTCGTCTCCCCCAATCCTGGTCTGTTTTTGCGGGCGAAATTAAGCCGTCCCAAGACAGGTCTTCTGATCCAATCCAACTGCTTGACACACATAAACACGGCTTTATGTCCAACGGCTGATAAGAGGTAAGGGAAGCAGAGAGAGGCAGGGAGAGGGAGAGTATGACAGGCCACCAGTGATGGTATTGGCTCAGATAACACAGAGTGGGTGTGGATGTACTTTGGCCACGCCCACCTCCACCATAGGGGGGGGGGGAGTCAGCCAATCACGACCAATTACAATAAGTCCAAGGCTAGAGCAAATCTTTGGTCCCACTGCTGTGGCTATATGTAGCCCATCCAGTTATTTATGGGCTATTAAATAAAGGCGTCAATCGGTTTTAAGGCCAAAACTTTTTTTTAACGCCTTAAGGCGTTGCTAGGTGTTTAGGGGTTAATCAACAACTACAATAACAACATTACATAACCAAGCAGTACTGTACTCATTCCTAATACAGTACAGTACAGTACAGTACATACATACATACATACAGAGAGCAGGAGTAGTAGCAGCAGCAGGAAGAGTTAGTAGTTAAGGTTAAAGATTTACATTAGTGCAGTAAATACAAAATTAAATTAAAACCATACTATTATAAAAAGTTTTACCTAAGGTGAGTTTTGTTTGATGGAGAGACCAAAGTGAAGTTGGTTCGTCACGGCACAAGATGCACTTTATCTTCACGGAGAAAAATGTTATACCAAATGTAAGTTAGTCTACTAAAATAAAACTACGAAAAATATTATTGTACGTCAACTGGGACGGAAAAAGTTCAACCAATGTAAATTATTTGACTAAAATGATGAAAAATAAAATATAATTGTATGTCAACTGGGATGAAAAAAGTTGTATCAATGTAAATAAAACTATGAAAAATATTATTGTACATCAACTGGGACGGAAAAAGTTCAACCAATGTAAATTATTTGACTAAAATTATGAAAATATATATAACTATTAAAAAATATAATTGTACGTCAACTGGGATGGAAAATGTTGAACCCGTGTAAATAATACTATGAAAAATATGATTGTATGTCAAGTGGGATGGAAAATGTTGAACTCGTGTAAATAATTCCACCTTATCATAACTCTACTAAAACTATGTAAAGTAAAATTGTAGGTCAACTGGGATGGGGAAAAACTTGAACCAGTGTATATAATTCTACTAAAACCTTATAAATTATATACTGTAAAATGTATAAATGTATAAATAAAATGTATAAATTCAACCGAGAGTAATATACTGTATAATTATTCAGAGGGAAAAAGTTGAATAGAGGGACTGGGTTGGGGTGGGTAGAAAGCCTGTCCCCCAATTCCCACAACCCCCTAACCCCCTTCCAAGCCTGTCCCCCTACTCTTGCACCCCCCAAACCCCCCTAAGCCTGTCCCCTACTCCCACACCCCCTTAAAAACGGACTAAATATTCCTTGTATAAAAAGTGTAAAATGATTGACAATGGTTGGTTATAAGTTGTTAATTACAAAACTTAACTAGTGTATAGAGTGTTAAGAAAAATTCCTCTCATTACAATTCACTACAACATGCTAAAGTAATAAATAGTCCTTACAAAAATATTCCAACGCTACAAATGTAAAATGTGTTACTGTATAATTATGTAAACAATATACCGGTACATAATTATAAATGCAAAATAAAAATACAGTTAAATCTTGGATAGTTTATCATCTAAAGGAACAGAGGGAAGCTGTCAAACTCTTACGTGAGTTACCCCCCCTATATGGAGGATTATATTTAACCATGAGTGTATCATACAATACTGAGAACTGTATGAATAACACATGCCTAAATTAATACATGTATGGAAAACTTGCATACTGAATTTTTCTATCAATTCATATTTTTTCACTTTGCAAATTCCGTGGTTAATGATTTTGATGCTGGAATATTTTGGTAAGGACGATAATAATAATAATAATAATAATAAAATTCAACACATGCAGATGCAACACACCAAACATATCAAGAGAAAATTAATTACTACATCATAACAATTTATTCCTTCCCATACAACCAATACAAACCAGTAACCTAACTACTGTACTGTAGTTTTCCTTCCCAATATAATGCAAACAATAACAATAACTCGACTTAATTAATAAAAACAAATAAATATCCCCAACTTTACTCCATGCCATAAAATAAATACAAATGGATTAACCAAAGAAGTTTTCATTATCCATTATATTTTACTTTTGTTACATTGGAGTGCCTTGATTCCTCCAAATTATGCCAGGAAACAGGACCAGATGGACAAAAATAAAGGCATCCTGTTGCTTGGAATAGTTTGGAGGAATCAGTTGCTCCAGATTTGCCAACACTGTACTTCCTCCTTAATAGAAACAACCTAACCTAACCTAACTAAACTTAACCTAACCTAACAAAGATAACCTAACCTAACCTAACCAAAGATAACCTAACCTAACCTAACCTAACCAAAGATAACCTAACCTAACCAAACCAAAGATAACCTAACCTAACCTAACCAAATTAAAGCAAACCTATCCTAACCTAATCAAAATAGACCAAACCTAACCTAACCTAACCAAAGATAACCTAACCTAAATAAACCTAACCTAACCTAACCTAACTAAACCTAACCTAACCTATCTTAACCTAACCTAATCTAACCAACTTTCCCTCCCCATTTACAACCACCACCACAACAATGATACCAGATAATTTACCTCCAGTTTGGTGTTCGTCATTGGAGCTGCTGGTATCACTGCCTCCACCGGGTAAGTAACCTCCCATAGCCGTCATAGTACCGTCCATAGCAGGTCCTGTCATAGTAGTTCAAATGTTAATACATATATTTATTCCGAGATAAACGGTATTAACACAAAATAAATCAATAACAACAACAATAAAAGTGTAATATAATGGTATTTACTTAATTATCATCTTAATAACTCCAGATAATCCTAAACAGGATAAAAATGAAGATAAGGCAAAACATCCTAGAAGAACAGTATAGTTTTATTGAAGGTAAGGGGACAAGGAATGCTATATTTGTGCTAAGGATATTAATATTGGCAAGACAAAGGTGATGATAGTTACAAAGAACCCAGAGGGGAAAGAGTGTAACATCTGGATTTTAGAGGTGAAGTAGTTAGACAGTTGGATAAGTTAATATACCTTGGAAACCAATTCGACGCGGAAGCTAGATGTGCAGCAGAAATTAAAAGGAGAATAGCACTGGCTAAGCGAGCTTTCTCGAGAATGAAGATGCTTCTCGACAACAGTCATATATCCCTCAGATGTTGCAAGAGAATGGTCTAGACGTACATATGGTCGGAGTTACTGTATGGCTGTGAAACCTGGACTCTAAACTGTAACACCAGAAGGAGGCTGGAGGCATTGGAGATGTTCGTGTGGAGAAGGATACTCAAGATTCCCTGGACGGTGAGGGTTACTAATGTCCAAGTATTGAGAAAGATTAACACCAGAAGAGAGTTGATGCCAGAAATAAAAAGGAGACAAACTGAATTTTTGGGACACGTTATGAGGAGAGAAGTTTTGGAGAACCTGAGCCTGACGGGGAAGATAGAAGGAAGAGGAAGAGGTCATCCTCGCATCAAGTTTATGGACGGAATTGTGGAGTAAGTTGGAGGTGACGTCACACCAGCGTGGCTGCTTCAGATGGTGTGAGATAGGGAGTTGTGGTCTCCCATGGTTGTCAACGTCTTCAGGAACACAACACACCTTTTCTCTTAATAATAACTATCACCTTTTCTCTTAATTTACTATCACCTTTTCTCTTAATTAACTATCCCTACTTCTTAATTACTTCTTACCTGCCACATGTTTCGAGTCGACCAGGTTATATGAGATGTATTGAGGTAATTTACTATCCCCTTTTCTCTTAATAAATATCCCTACCTGTTAATAACTTCTTACCTGTGACATGTTTAGAGTCGACCAGGTTATAGGAGATGTATTGAGGTGCAAACTTCATGCCGTTGTGACTGTGGTTGTCGTCATCGCTGTCGTTCTCATTGAAGCTCGTCATTCCAAACATACACGGGTTGTACGACGGTAGAGCTGTGGGGGCAAGGAGGGGGGTATTAATTAGGGGGGTGCCAGAGTAGGGGGCAGGTTTGGGAGGTGGGGTTGGGTGTTGCGGGAATAGGGGAACAGGCTTGGGGGGGGACTGGGAGGTTGCGGGATTAGGGGAATAGGCTTGGGGTGGGTAGAAAGCCTGTCCCCCTATTCCCGCACCTCCCTAACCCCCCCAAGCCTGTCCCCTTATTCCCACACCCCCTTCATTGATTCATTAATAAGAAAACCAAGATTTATTACATAGAACTGAAAGATTTTACCATAAACACTCATATTTGTCTTGCAGTTTCTACTTACTCAACTGTACAGTAAAGTATAAACAAATAATATCATACATAATAATTATTAGAAAAAACTGTGTATACTAATGCATTCCTAAACATATTATATCATACAGAATTAGAAAAAACTGTATACACTATTGCATTCCTAAACAAATTATATCATACAGAATAATAATTATAAAAAACTGAATATACTAACGCATTCCTCAACATATTATATCATATAGAATAATAATGATAATAAATAATAAACTGTGTATACTAACGCATTCCTCAACATATTATATCATATAGAATAATACTGATAATAAAGTGTGTATACTAACGCATTCCTGGATATTGTACAGCTCCAGGGAAGGCCGGGGCAGATGGTGGATGTCCAGGATAGGCCGGGACTCCTGGTGACATATACGGGGCACTAGGAACCATGGGGGCAACACCAGGGGCACTGGGGGGATAGTTAGGGTTGTACTGGGGTTGGTCAGGCAGGGGTTGGGCAAAGCCAGCTGCTGGGGGAGGCTGTCCGGGGTAGCCTGGCACTGGGGGCTGTCCGGGGTAGCCTGGCGGGGGGGGTTCTTGTCCGGGGTAGCCAGGCACCGGGGTTTGTCCGGGGTAGCCTGCCATTGGGGGGGGTTGTCCGGGGTAGCCTGGCACCGGGGGCTGACCTGTAGAGGTGGTGGTGGTGGAGGGAGGAATATTTTAGCAGGCATTTCAAAGTCATTCCTTTATATGTTATGATACAGTACATCTAAATACATGAATATTAACAATGTACTAACGCTAACTTATCACTAAATTCTGTAATGAATCTTATGACTAAACTCTGATTTTGAAGGTTTAATGGACACACATGATGAAAAGAACAATAAATCACACACACACAATTAAACAATAACAACAACAACTTATGAGTCAGTATTGTATTATAACCCTTCTATCCAGGTACTGTAATGTGATAATCTAAATGTTTTACAAGTACCATCAACTATCCATATTTTCTTTCTAATTTCCTTCCTGCTTGCTGTCACACTTCTCTATCACCTTCTATAATTCCATCCATCCATCACTCCATCTTTATCTAACCTCCTGTTGATGATAATGTTGATAATAATAATAATAGTGATGATAATAATAATAATAATAATAATAATAATAATAATAATGATAATAATAATAATGATGATAATAATAATAATAATGATAATAATAATAATAATAATAATAATAATGATAATAATAATAATAATAATAATAATGATAATAATAATAATAATGATAATAATAATGATAATAATAATGATAATAATAATAATAATAATAATAACAACACATACCTGGCATAATCCCTGGATAAGCCGGAGCCGATACGAACGATGAGAAGAACTGTTGTAGTGGTATAGATCCAATCACGATGGGAGCACAATATTCCAAGTCTGTGTGGCAACCGGTCGGGTCCACTTCAAACTGTCGAGGTCAAGGCAAGGTTACTACACTCACTCCAAAATTATACAGTGATTTTTGAGGAGGAGGTAGTCACTCTAAAATTATACAGTGATTTTTGAGGAGGAGGTAGTCATTCTAAAATTATACAGTGATTTTTGAGGAGAAGGTAGTCACTCTAAAATTATACACTGATTTTTGAGGAGGAGGTAGTCACTCTAAAATTATACAGTGCTTTTTGAGAAGGAGGTAGTCACTCTAAAATTATACAGTGATTTTTGAGGAGGAGGTAGTCACTCCAAAATTATACAGTGATTTTTGAGGAGGAGGTAGTCATTCTAAAATTATACACTGCTTTTTGAGGAGGAGGTAGTCACTCTAAAATTATACAGTGATTTTTGAGGAGGAGGTAGTCACTCCAAAATTATACAGTGATTTTTGAGGAGGAGGTAGTCACTCTAAAATTATACAGTGATTTTTGAGGAGAAGGTAGTCACTCTAAAATTATACAGTGATTTTTAAAGAAGAATATAAAGTGTAATAATCGAATCAACACTTATCACAGTTACTCCAAAATTATACAGTGCTTTTTGAAGGATAATACAGTCAGTTCAAAATTATACAGTGTTTTTTGAAGGATAATACACTCACTCCAAAATTATATAGTGCTTTTTGAGGAGAAGGTAGTCAGTTCAAAATTATACAGTGATTTTTAAAGAAGAATATAAAGTGTAATAATCAAATCAACACTTATCACAGTTACTCCAAAATAATATCGTGCCTTTTTGAAGAATAACATAAAGTGTAATTATCAAATCAACACATATTATCATACTTAAACTTTTACTCAATATCAACAATGTATGGTGTGTGTGTTTTATACGTCAACAATCGTACACACACAACGAACCACCAACCTTAAATGTATACTCAATATCAATAATGTGTGGTGTGTGTGTTTTATTCGTCAACAATCGTACACACACAATGAACCACCAACCTTAAACGTATGGTGTGTGTGTTTTATTCGTCAACAATCGTACACACACAACGAACCACCAACCTTAAATGTATGGTGTGTGTGTTTTATTCGTCAACAATCGTACACACACAAAGAACCACCAACCTTAAACGTATGGTGTGTGTGTTTTATTCGTCAACAATCGTACACACACAAAGAACCACCAACCTTAAATGTATGGTGTGTGTGTTTTATTCGTCAACAATCGTACACACACAACGAACCACCAACCTTAAATGTATGGTGTGTGTGTCTTATATGTCAACAATCGTACACACACAAAGAACCACCAACCTTAAACGTGTACTCAATATCAATGATGCGGCAGAACTCTAGGTGTGAGGGTGGTAGTGCCGGGATGCTCAACTCGACCGAGGACCAAATATCGTCATCGCCGGGTTTAATCTCGCCTCTCTTCAGTTCGGCCACCTTACGTCTCTCTTGTTTCCGGGAACCCTCCGCGTGGAAGGTTACCGACTGTGGGTACAAAGATCAGGTGGTTAGGGTTAGTTTTCAATGTACTGTAGATTTAGTGATACACATACACACACACACACACACACACACACACACTCTCTCTCTCCATCACTATCACTCACTCTCTCTCTCTCTCTTTCTCTCTCTCTCCATCACTATCACACACACACACACACACTCTCTCTAACCTGGTGAATCTCTGCCTTGGTGTGTTTAATTTTTCCTCTGGTCATGTTGGAGACTTCAGCGTTGATGAGCATTTTCTCTCCTGGTACATATCCTGCCCTGTCTACACGCAACACCAGGGACAGCGGACCACTACGACAGAACAGACAGCACGCGTACTTATGTTCAGTGCATTCCAACTTCATCTGTACGGAGAGAAAGGGTAATTATGATTCGGTTAAACGTATAACTTCATTCTAACTTCATCTACACTCTCCTCTTTTTTAGTGGTAGGTTAGGTTCCTGAAGGGGTCGCATAAAGTGAATTTCGCATAAAGTAAATTGCACATTTCCATAAGAAATTATGGTACTTTAACTTGAAAATGGAGCCTCCTTGTTCCTGTTATTTTAAGAGTTCGTGTAAATTGCATTTATTTAATTTTTTTCATGATACACACTATTTCAAATTCGCATAAAAAGAGAGGAGAGTGTATATGGGGAGAAAGAGTAATTATGATTCGGTTAACAGTATAACTTCATTCCAACTTCATCTATATGGGGAGAAAGAGTAATTATGTCTCAGTTCAGAGGGTATAACTTCATTCTTGCTTCATATTTACACGGATAAACCTGTATTAGCAAAGTATATTATTTATTACCTTTTAAACCTTAATATACCATAGCTTGTGGGTCCTTGTTTAAATCATACAATGAATTAACAGTGTATGGACATAAACAGGACTTGTATAGTACAGTATTGGCAAAGTATATTATAAATAAGCCTTCAAACAATAACAACAACAACAATTCTTTTAACCCTAACCTACCATAGCTTGTGGGTCCATGTTTAAATCATACAATGAGTTAACAGTGTATTGGTTGTGTATGGTTGTAGACAGGACTTGTATAGTACTGTATTATTAATTACCCTTTAATTAAACAATAACAACAACTCTTTTTAATGTTAATCTACCATTGTTGTGGGTCCTTGTTTAAATCATACAATGAGTTAAAGTATGGATGTAAACAGGACTTGTATAGTATTGGCAAAGTGTATTATAAATTAGCTTTCAAACAACAACAACAACAACAACAACTCTTTTAACCCTAACCTACCATAGCTTGTGGGTCCATGTTTAAATCATACAATGAGTTAACAGTGTATGGACGTAAACAAGATTTATCTCGTCCCCAGGGTATGTCCATCTTGGCTTTACTTTGGTGACGAACTTTACCAATGTGAGATTCAAAGGAACTTGGAACTCCAGAAGGCAGGAGGAAGTTGAAGCGAAACACGTGTTGTCCGGGAGGAAGTTCATTGGTGCTCTGGCCTGTTGGTGAAACAAGTTGAAGTTAACCATCAAATACTGTACAGTACTATATAATTATTATTGTTACACACACTCACACACACACACACTGTCTCTCTCTCTCTCTCTCGCTTTCTTTCTCATTCTCTCTCTCTCTCTCTCTTTCTCACTCTCTCTCTGTCTTTCCGTCGACAGGAGTGGGTTTTGTTCACCATAAATAAAGTATTGGTAACCCCCTATTGATAATTATATTTATTTTCATTGTAAAAATGGTTCCAATACTTTTCTTGGTGACTGTACCATACCTAACCCAGTACTTACCATTACCCCACACCCAGTAGTTCATCTCATAGTATTGTTCCCGGCTGGAGTAGTGTTTTGTCTCGGTTCGTCTGTTATCTCCGGTGCCGGTGGTCCGACGTTCAGTCCAATGTACACGGCTGTAACCCTTAAACGACACCTCAACACCTGGCAATACAAAATTACAGCATTCTTCATCATCTCATTTTTACTTAACACAGAATTATATACATAGACTTACATAACTCATCATCATCTTATTTTTACTCAACACAAAATTATATCATTCTTATTCATTTCATTTCTACTCCAGCCTTAAACTCCACCTCAACACCTGTCAATACAAAATTATATCAGTCTTATTCATCTCATTTTTACTTAACATAAAATTATCTCATTCTTCATTCATCTCATTTTTACTTAACATAAAATTATCTCATTCAGCATTTCATTTTTACTTAACAGAAAATTTCTAACTTAACAGAAAATTATATCATTCTTCATTCATCTCATTTTTACTTAACATAAAATTATATACATAGACTTACATAACTCATCATCATCTCATTTCTACTTAACATAAAATTATAGCATTCTTCATCATCTCATTTCTACTCCAGCCTTAAACTTCACCTCAACACTTGTCAAATACCTCAAGGCACTCCAATATCACAAAAGTATACTCTCCCCTTAAAGTTAAATAATGATAACAATGTAACACACTCACACCTACAATACATGGGTTAGGTTAGGTTAGGTTAGGTTAGGTTTGTTGAGGTTAGGTTTGTTGAGGTTAGGTGAGGTTAGGTTAGGTTACGTTTGTTGAGGTCAGGTTAGGTTGGGTAAGGTTAGGTTAGGTTAGGTCAGGTTAGAATAGAATAGGTCAGGTCAAGTTAGGTTAGGTTAGGTAAGGTTAGGTAAGGTAAGGTAAGGTTAGGTAAGGTTAGGTAAGGTAAGGTAAGGTAAGGTTAGGTAGAGACAATATTTACCTCTACATGACTTGGGTTTATCACAGGTAACTTGGACATAACCGGTGATGGTTTGGCCGGAGAAAAACACAGCACTGGGATTATCAAACACTACGGCGATGGTGGTGGGCATTGTGAATACCAACGATACCTTGATACCTTCACTAGACTACCATATACCACTGCTAAAAGAAAAAATATACATTAATACAGTAGAAGTATACCTGTATTATTATTATTATTATTATTATACCAATGATACCTTGATACCTTCACTAGACTACCATATACTACTGATAAAAGAAAAAAATACATTAATATAGTAGAAGTATATTATTATTATTATTATTACATAGATGTATTATTAGTAAATGTAGAGTAATTGATGTAGCAGGTTCAGTAGGTACTATATAGTATATACAGGATGTCCGGAATTTTTTACCCGGAAATTTGGCAGATGCATGCTTTATTAATTCTGAAAAGAAAATACGGTAAATTTTTACAAGTTGCCACAACAGGGGCAAACTACCTGGACCTAACCTGGGCAAACTACCTGGACCTAACCTGGGCAAACTACCGGGACCTAACCGGGGCAAACTACCGGGACCTAACCGGGGCAAACTACCTGGACCTAACCTGGGCAAACTACCGGGACCTAACCGGGGCAAACTACCGGGACCTAACCTGGGCAAACTACCGGGAACTAACCTGGGCAGACTACCGGGACCTAACCGGGGCAAACTACCGGGACCTAACCGGGGCATACTTCAGCCTTAACCACAGCATGGAGATGTTACAGAATTAAAAAGACCTTACCTGACCTTACCTAACCTATCTAGAAGGGGACATACTTGGTGACCTAACCTTGACATACTTCGTGACCTGACCTCGTTATCCTCCATTTACAGAAGAAATGGTATATAGAAAAGTGGTTTGTAATAGTGAAATATAAACAATGGTAATAACAACATTTTTGAAATCGAGTTGTGGCAACTTGTAAAAAATATTCCAAAATGCCTTAGAGTCTACGTAAGTGATGATGGTATTTTGAAGCATCATATAAAGCAAACCATTAATTAACTCTAGATAAACATCACATTACACTACAGAAAAGTTACTAATTTATTACCGGACATGTGGACTTACAACGAAGGTAACAATACAAAGAATACACACAACTTTTCACACGCACAAACACACAAACACTCGTAACCTTAAATAAACACATATAAACACATAAACCACCTAATATTGAACCTTAAATAAATAAACACATATAAACACATAAACAACCTAATATTGAACCTTAAATAAATAATAAATAAACACATAAACAAATAAACAACCTAATATTGAACCTCAAATAAATAAACACATATAAACACATAAATAACCTAATATTGACAAATATAATGTTACACGTGTACTTATTATAACACTATACACGTTAATATAACACTATAAATGCATAAATGAAGTGATAAATAAGGTAAATAATGAAATAAATACAAATAAATAATCTCGTGGAGACTAACCAACCCCTCCCACCAATAATACAACTTTTTCGACAAAGTAAATATTTCGGCGGTTCTTGTAAAAATAAATAAATAAATTAAATAATAAGTAGTTTTAAATATATATATTATTATATAAATAAAAATGAGGCCAGTAGTTTAATTAATACAAAATATACGGTGAAAAAATAATAAATAAATTAAATAATGTGTAGTTTTAAATATATATATTATTATATAAATAAAAATGAGGACAGTAGTTTAATTAATACAAAATATACGGTGAAAAAAATAATAAATATATATATATATTTTTTAAATAATGAGTAGTTTTAAATATATTTATATATATGTATAAAATTGAGGACATTAGTTTAATAAAATATATACGGTGAATAAAATGATTCATAATAAATATCCACTCTTTTCTTTCCTTCAACAAACAACAAGAGTGGTGGGTTTTATTTATAATTCACCGTCTAGTTACATAAGCTAACATATTATATAATCATTTACTTATTTAAAATTTTATAATCATCATTCGGGTTTGGTTGTTGCTGTTGGTTGAATTAATTAATAGAATACCGGTATATGTATGCCCATATTTTGAAAAACATATAATTAATAACGGATCCCAAACAAATATAAAAATAGCAGTAACTAACTAACTAACTAACTAATAATAGCACCAATAACTATTTCCTTATTAATTACAGTACTTACAAAATGATTAAGAAGTAACTAGGGTAGAGTGGTAGAGTAGAGTAGGGACAGTAGAATGTAGATGTATGTATGTATGTATGTATGTATCGGTATGTATGTATGTTGGAGTTGGAGAGAGTTATAATTATTTAAAGTGGGTCTCGAGTTGCCAGACAGTAGGGAGTAGGGATTGCCAGATAGGCCTAGTAGGGAGTTGCTAGCCTTAGGGAGTAGGGAGTTGCCAGGGAGTAGTAGCCTATAAAAAAAAAGTAGGGAGTAGGGAGTTGCCAGAGAGTAATAGGGAGTAGGGAGGACTGATATAACATTAATAAACGCATTGGTCTTAACTTATTATATTCTGTAAGTTAATTAAGGTCAATAAAGTAAAAAATGTTCTAAAAAATCTAAATCTTCCTTTTCTACCCCACATCCTCCTTCACATTTTTTTTATTTGAGTTATGACACTATTATTTTACTGTGCTAATCTATAAATTAATTAATAAGCAGATTATTTAATAAACGGGTTATATTATACTTTAAAACACAGGAATATCACATAATATATTTGTAAAATTTAATTAGTAATTTCTTTTTGTCCCCTAAAATTTCCTTCTTCTTGTGAAAATACCTTAAATTATTCAGAGAGATTCTTTACCAAGTTACAGAAATTCCTCTATTTTTCCTTAGATCTTTTACCCACATGTTATAAATTCTCAAGGAAATACCTAAGAAAATAGCAGTAGGTTTTGAATGGGAAAATTAGGTTATATTAGATTATGTTGGGTTTGATTACATATGATTAAAATTTATCACATAACCTATATACTTTTAACACAGGGTGGGTAAATAAATTATGTATTAGTGTGTATGGTAATGAATAACACACACACACACTTATAAACACATGCTCAGTAAATAAATTATGTATTATTGTGTATGGTAATGAATAACACACACACACACATACACTCCTTTTAACACATGCTCAGTAAATAAATTATGTATTAGTGTGTATGGTAATGAATAACACACACACACACACACACACACTTATAAACACATAGATGTCTTCAATAATTTTTTAAGTGTAAAATAAAGTACAGTATATATTATTGTGTTGGATACAAGTATATAAATATTCATTGTATATCCAAATTCCTTTATTTTTTATTAGAGAGTATACAGCATAAATGAAAACTAAATAATAACTGACCATCAGAGGCAAATTAACAATATAATCATACGAGAAAAAAATAATAATTCACCATTAAACAAAAAAGTGCTTTCTATATACAGGCAATGCAATCTTCAACTGTCCCTCCTTTCCTTCTATTTCCTTGGTGTTTACTGTCCCTCCTTTCCTTTCCTTCTATTTTCTTGGTGTTTACTGTCCCTCCTTTCCTTTCCTTCTATTTCCTTGGTGTTTACTGTCCCTCCTTTCCTTTCCTTCTATTTCCTTGGTGTTTACTATGCCTCCTTTCTTTTCCTTCTATTTCCTTGGTGTTTACTGTGCCTCCTTTCCTTTCCTTCTATTTCCTTGGTGTTTACTGTCCCTCCTTTCCTTTCCTTCTATTTCCTTGGTGTTTACTGTGCCTCCTTTCCTTTCCTTCTATTTCCTTGGTGTTTACTGTGCCTCCTTTCCTTTCCTTCTATTTCCTTGGTGTTTACTGTCCCTCCTTTCCTTTCCTTCTATTTCCTTGGTGTTTACTGTCCCTCCTTTCCTTCTATCTCCTTCCTTTCCTTCATATTTACTTTCTCTCCATTCCATCCCACGAAGGAAGGAAAGGAGGGACAAGAAACATAAAATGAAATAGAAGGAAAGGAAAGGAAAGGAAAGGAGGGACAGGGATATTATGATAAAAGAGGAGGGACAGCAAACACAAAATGAAATAGAAGAAAAAGAAAGTAAAGGACAGTTGAAGAATTAACAAGATATAATTTATGTATCTATATTATTATTATTAAACCCTCAATTAAAAATACCTCCTCCCACAATACCACTTATTAGGGGGTGCGGGAGTTGGGGGCAGGCTTGGGGGGGTGCAGGAATAGGGGGACAGGTTTGGGGGGGTGCGGGAATAGGGGGACAGGCTTGGGAGGGGTTTGGGGGGGTGCAGGAATAGGGGGGCAGGCTTGGGAGGGGTTTGGGGGGTGCAGGAATAGGGGGACAGGTTTGGGAGGGGTTTTGGGGTGTGCGGGAATAGGGGGACAGGCTTGGGAGGGGTTTGGGGGGTGCAGGAATAGAGGGACAGGATTGGGGTGGGTAGAAAGCCTGTCCCCTATTCCTGCCTACACCCCTTTAACCATACCCCCACCCTGATGCTGTCCCCCTACTCCCACACCCCCCTAACCCCCCCCCAAACCTGTAAACCCCCTATTCCCGCAGCCCTTAACTTTAGAAAAAATATATAAACTGTGTAGACTTTTTTTTTCTTCAATATAGAAAAAAAAAAGATTATTAATATTTCACAAAACTTCTGAATTAACTAACTAACTAACTAACTAATGTGGTCATGGATAAATTTGGAGCAATCGATTCATCCAAACTATTCCCAAAAAACAACAACAATAATAATAACAATAACAACAACAGAACATCATTATTATTATTATTATTATAGTTGTTGTTGTTATTAGTTATTTATCCAATAATAATAACAATAACAACAGAACATCATTATTACCATTATTATTGTTGTTATTATTATTGTTATTTATCCAAAAGACTACTACTACTATCACCTTACTTAGAAACTGTGAATATAACTTTAAAAAATAATAATAATAATAATAATAATAATAATAATATGTGGTGCTTACAAACAAACCTATTCTATTATTATTATTATCTTTTTTTTTATATTTATAACTATAGTAATTATTTCCTTTCTCTCCCTCCTTCTCTCCACAAAATTCATTCCTTCATTTACTGCCCTCTCTCTCTCTCTCTCTCTCCATCCTTTCTCTCTCTCTCCACCATCTTCTCTCTCTCTCTCTCCACCATCCTTTTCTCTCTCTCTCTCCACCATCTTCTCTCTCTCCACCATCTCTCTCTCTCTCTCCACCATCTTCTCTCTCTCTCTCCATCTTTTCTCTCTCTCTTCACCATCCTCTCTCTCTCCACCATCCTTTTCTCTCTCTCTCTCTCTCTCTCTCTCTCTCTCTCTCTCTCTCTCTCTCTCTCTCTCTCTCTCTCTCTCTCTCTGGTGTCTTTAGTTAATTTCATAAGTGTTAGTTTTGAGTTGAGTTTCCTGTGAGAAGTTAACCGCTGCTCCATCACTGTTACCAACTACACCCAACACCTGTAAACAAAACAATTATACACATTAATTAGTATTGACACACACACACACATATTATTACTGATTACTGATTATAACTGATTACTAATTTGGTAAGTATTTGTTGCTATATGTTTGAAAAAGTAAAATGATAAGGAATGCATTATATAGGCATTTTATTCCATTTTCCTTCTATCCCTGGCCGTGCAACCCTGGTCACGTCCAGAGAATGAAACACGACCAATAATCTTGTGAAGGAGGCCTAAGGAAGGCTTCATGTAAACGACACACATACACCTGTATATATACTGACACACATACATACATATACACATACATACACACACACACTCACTTTCAATCCACAGTAAAGAAGGCTGGAGGTAAATGACACACATACAGGGAAGAAATTAGCTGAACTTCCTCTTGCAGTAAAGTTTAATGTACCTGTATATATATTACTACTACTATTACTACTACTACTATTATTATTATTACTCACCTTTAATCCACAGTAAGGAAGGCTTGAGGTAAATGACACACATACAGGGAAGAAATTAGCTGGACTTCCTCTTGCAGTAAAGTTTAATGTACCTGTATATATATTACTACTATTATTACTACTATTATTATTGTTACTATTACTCACCTTTAATCCACAGTAAGGAAGGCTTGATGTAAATGACACACAAACAGGGAAGAAATTATCAGGATTTCCTCTTGCAGTAAAGTCTAAAGCAGCCGTGGGTGAATTTTTATCAATAATTGGTATTTTCCAAATCAAACATGATCTTGAGCGATCATATTCATGTTCACCTTCACATTCATTAATGAGTGGTGAAGGTGAACCTAAAGCTAAAGGTATTGTTATTATTACTTCATTTAATTCCATTGTAATATTTTCCAAATTATATTCAATGTTGACATCACATCCTCCACTTCCATTGTCTTGTGGCCAGCAGTTAACTGTAAAAGAAATAATAATATTAATAATGACACACATACACACACTTATTTGATAATGGTAGAGTCTTGGCCTAGAGTAAGTATCCACCCATTCCCAGCCAACACACAAATATGGCACCATTGCTACCACGGATATGAAAGGTGAAGCAAGGCAAGACATCTTAACCTGAGTTGAATCAGTTACTTGAGCCAATGAGAAGGTGGAGGGAAGACAGTGTTTCATTGCTTCAACTCAGTTATCCCTGGTTGTAATGATGCCACATGTTGGGGTTGGTTGGGAGTGGCTGGATACTTACTCCAGGTCCTCACTGTATAAAGGAGTCTTCAACAGTATGGAATCTCCATTTTAACACACCAACACTTTCTATCACACCTTCTCTCCTTCCCAGTACTTCTCTCCTTACCTCTCCTTTATATATATACACACATACACACATACATACATAACTTACTTGACAGAGGTACATAGGAGTCTTCAACAGTATAATCTCCATTTTAACACACTAACACTTTCTATCACACCTTCTTCCTTCCCAGTACTTCCCTCTCCTCTCTCCATATATATACATACATACATACATTACTTACTTGACAGAGGTACATAGGAGTCTTCAACAGTATGGAATCTCCATTTTAAAACGCCCACATCTGTGTTGTTTGGAAAAGGTTTATTGTTCATCTTCATACCAATTTGTCCCTTGGTTTTCCAAAGTTCACGATCAACATTAGGATGAGTTTGTATTTGTATTGGTCGTGTGTCAGTGTTTTCAACCTGTAAACAAAATAATATATTAATAATAGTATCATTTATATTACTGTAGTTTTATTACCAAAGTTCATTATTAACATTAGGATGAGTTTGTATTTGTATTGGTCGTGTGTCAGTGTTTTCAACCTGTAAACAAAATAATATATTAATAATAGTATCATTTATATTACTGTAGTTTTATTACCAAAGTTCATTATTAACATTAGGATGAGTTTGTATTTGTATTGGTCGTGTGTCAGTGTTTTCAACCTGTAAACAAAATAATATATTAATAATAATAATAATAATAGTATCCTTTATATTACTGTAGTTTTATTACCAAAGTTCATTATTAACATTAGGATGAGTTTGCATTTGTAATGGTTGTGAGTCAGTAATTTCTCTCTACCAATAAATTTAATAATAGATGGTTTGTAATAATATCATTTATATTAGTGTTATTATCAGTTAGTTTACCAAAGTTCACATTCAACATTAGTTTAAGTTTGTAGTTGTAGTTGTATCTGAATTTTAAATTACTTGGTATAATATTTTTTGTAACTACAGCAAATAAAGTAAAGGTATTATAGCTCTGTGTATATATGTGTGTGTGTATATACAATATATACATACATGTATTTTAATAAATCCACTGTCAGGGTCTGTATTCCTTGTATTTCCATGTTTGGTAATAAATTAAGGGTATTATAGCTGTGTATATATATGTGTGTGTGTGTGTGTATATACTATATATGTGTATATGTGTGTATATATATACAATACATACATACCTGTATTTTAATAAATCCACAGTCAGGTTCTGTAATCCTTAGTTTTAATATTCCTTGTATTTCCATGTTTTGTAATCCACCATCTCTACCAGCATGTAACACTATTTCTTCACTCATTACAATGTGTACTCTGTAAGAAAATGTAATATATTAATGTTATGTAACACTATGTAATAAAATGTAATATTAATGTTATATAATAAAATGTAATATATTAATGATATGTAACACTATGTAATAAAATGTAATATATTAATGTTACAATGTGTACTCTGTAATAAAATGTATATTATCACTATTAGCAATATATTATTATCATTATTATTATTAGTAACATATTAATTTGTTATACAGTTTCTTGTAACACAATGACTAATACTAATAATAATACTAATACTAATACTAATAATACTTACGGTTCCATATCAATGTCTGGGGTATTGTTTGTTGTCTTGTTGTGTGTTATGTTGTCACTTGATGTTACTTTCTCTCCTTCAGACTTGAGTTGGTCAACAAATGAATCGACGTCCCGGGTTTTACCACCAAGCTTCATGGCTTTATTAGACGACTTTATGGAAGGACTCCTTGTATCCTGTAAAGAAGAATAATATAATAATAATACATAATACAGTATAAAAATACATAATAATAATAATATAATAATAGATTCACTGTATCCATCCTGTAAATAAATGAGAGGTTACTGTAACTGCTGCTGTACCAGTAGTATAGTCTAAGTACATAATAATAAACCTAGCCTAGTTAAATATGTGTCGTGTTTTTGTTGTCCAAGTGTCGGCTTGGAGTAAACAGTATGTGACAACCAAAACAGACTAGATTACATGGAGTCCAACAACTGGCTTACCCAAGGTGACCAACCAAAATAATGTAAGAGAAGGAGTTAGTGTGTGTTTACGTGTGACTCTACTCAACTTATAAGAGTAGAGTTAGAGAAGGAGCTGATGTGTGTGTATACAGTGTGTGTGTATACAGTGTGTGTGTATACAGTATGTGTGATTCTGCTGACCTAAGAACCTGTAATAGTATACATACATACATACATACATACATACATACCTGAGTATTAGTAGTAATAGCCTCCACTGGAAAGGTGGATGAAACTCCACCAAATCCACCAGAAACACCAAATCCTCCACTGTTGTTGTTGTTGTTGTTTGTGTTGTTTATTCCTCCACTTGTTATGGATCGTCCTCCACTTCTCTTCATTTCTTCAGTTCTCTTCCGCTGTAATTCCTTCGCTTTTTCCTGTACAATAATACGGTATTATTATTATTAACTATTTTAATTATTAGTGCTATTAATTATTAGTATTATTATTATTAACTATTTTAATTATTAGTGCTATTAATTATTAGTATTAGTATTATTAACTATTTTAATTATTAGTGCTATTAATTATTAGTATTAGTATTATTAACTATTTTAATCATTAGTGCTATTAGTTCCTTGGCTTTCTCCTGTGTAATATACTATTAACTATTTTAATTCTTAAAAATAGTTATTAAATATTTTAAAGTATATGATCAAGATATATTAAATATTATTAAATATATACTGTACTATTGTGTATATTGTTAAGTTATTGTATCATAAATATTACAAAGTACTACTGTATATAATATTAAGTATATTATTATTATTATTATTAACTTTGACTACATGTTTAAAATGTATATCATTATCACATAAATTATAAATACATATTGATGGATGCCTTCAAATATAATCATACTGTGTGTGTGTGTGCGTTTACCTTCATTTTAGTTCATGCTTCTCTCTCCTGTGTTTCTCTCACTGCTCAATAAACTTTCTGTGTGTGTGTGTGTGTGTGTGTGTGTGTGTGTGTGTGTGTGTGTGTGTGTGTGTGTATATATACATGTATCTGTGTGTCTGTGTGTACATATATAATATAATATATACTGTATATACTGTATTTACCTTTGATTTAGTCCTTGCTTCTCTTTCCTGAGTTTCTCTCACTGCTCTATAAACTTTCTCTTCATGGGAATCCATTTCTACAAAGGTTCGTATTTGTGCCAAATTGACAGATTCTCTGTAGCCAAGAGCAACTATTTCATCAAAAGCAAAAATTAGATTGAAGGAATTATCCAAGATTTCAGCTTCATCCATTGTGCGACAATATTCAGGAATCTGTAAAGAAAAGTAATATATTTTTATTATTTTTATTATATATACACACATTTATATATATACAAGCAAAAATTAGAGTAAATGAATTATCTAATATTTCTGCTTCATCCATTGTACGATAATATTCAGGAATCTGTAAAGAAAATATATATTATTATTATTATTATAATATACACACACACACACACACACACACTTATCCACATACTGTATGTCACCACCTCCACCTCCCTTCCCTTCCCTTCATTCAAAATATCTCTTCCACACTTCTTACACTTACTTCCTCCCTTCCCCTCATTCATCAAACCATCAAAATATCTCTTCCACACTTCTTTCACTTCCTCCCTTCTACTCACAGACTATCAAAATGCCTCTTTCACACTTCCACTCACAGTAACTTCACTTACAAGGTGGGATGGAGAAAGTAATGAGAGTGTACATGTATATGAGAGATGTGGTATGAGTGAGAAGGCAATTGGTATTGAGTGTGGAGTGGTTGAGAGAGTGAATTGTCTGGAATTTAGGACACCGATAGTAATTACAATATTCAGTCTGTGCCAAAACAGCCTGTGTGAGGAATAAAGGCTACCAAGGCTGGAGCAATTTGAAGGCTTTGTCAACTCTATGTGTGGCTCAAACAAATCATCTATCTCATTCAACACAGTGTCTGGTAGTGGTGCTGGGATTACACCAAATTCATGTATTTTAACATTTTCACACATTTGTTTTTCCTACTGTAGATTTAGTGGAAGATGTTAAGTTTAGAGCTCATAATATTAAGAATGTGTTCTAGTATAAGACAAAATTTTATAATTAAACTTTGTGGTACCATTTCTATATAGGCCTATGTTTATATGCCTGCAAAGTTTGTCCAGAACAATAGTATTTAGGGGTTAACCTCATTCCACAATCATTTCTTGTTCTCTTTAAACTTTTCACTCAGTTTCCTACCAAACTCCTCATTCACTCTCCTTTTACTCTTTACTCTCACTCATCCTCTTCACTTGTCTCTTACATTCATTATAAATATTCTCTCTTCCATCCCTCTGTAATGTTCTCTTATATGCCTTTCTTTTCTTCTCTACTGCATCTTTCACTTCTTCTGACCACCAAGCACTCTATATAATAATAATAATAATAATAATAATAATAATAATAATAATAATAATAATAATATACTACTACTACTACTACTACTACTACTACTAATACTTACCACTCTTGAAAACAGACGTAATGTTTCCAAATCTTCCAATATATTACTTGCTCTTGTAGTAATAAGTAATGTATATAATTTATCTATTGGTTGATAAACATATCTTACTGATTCTGTTTCAACAAATGTATGTTGTCGACCAGATGACATCAGTTTAGGAAAAGCAGCAAGTAAACCTTCAATACGAGATTTACTCATTTCCACAAATTGACGTGAAACTAATGCTTTACCTCCTTTGGTACACACACACGCAGCCAACAGTACCTGTGAAAACAATACCCAACTTAATATATATATAGCACTAGTATACATATATATATAGTGCTAGAATACATATATAACTTTAAATAATAATACTAATGCTTTACTCCCTTTGGTACACACACACGCAGCCAACAGTACCTGTGAAAACAATACACAACTTAATATATATATATATAGTATACATATATAGCACTAGTATTAATATATATAGTGCTAGAATACATATATGACCTTCAATAATAATACTAATGCTTTACCCCCTTTGGTACACACACACGCAGCCAACAGTACCTGTCAAAACAATACACAACTTAATATATATATATAGTATACATATATAGCACTATACTCATTTTACGGTAACCTGGCCTAGTAGCCACGCCCCCTTCATAGACCTTCATAGCTGATTGGTTGATTGATAACTGTTGGTGTCGCTTTCCTTAAATTGACATTGAGTTTGTTTACATCCTGTTCCTCTCTTTAATATTGATGGAAATTACCAACATTAAAATATACAACAAAAATTAAACATCCATTGCTATGCAGTACTACAGAAATTATGGTAAGCTGATAAAATTCCACAATATATCTTCCCAAGTGGTAGCTAACATCATCACATACACGTTGGGACATAACCTATTCAATATATCTTTGTTTTATAGTCAATATAAACTATTTAGAAGCTGATGGAACAACAAATAGGGAACAATAGCTAATAAACTACACTTTACACACTTTACATATACAGTAGTTCAATTCCTTGTATAACAAATTCTAAATAAACAAATAATTCACACAAAAATAGACGGGTAAATTTTTACAAGTTGCCACAACAGGATTTTACTGGAAAAATATATATTTCCTAGAAGGATTTAGTGTGATTTGAGTGATATTGACCTTTGTTTCCTTAGGAAATGCTTCGTTTTTTAGATAGTCCCCCCCCCCCCCCCATCCAACAATCTTGGGGGAGAGCCTGGGAAAATCGGGGGTTTTGGGTGGAGGGGAAAACTTATAATATAGTATTCTGTATTTGTCTTTCTAGATTGCACTCATGACTTGCCATAAATGTGGAAAAGTGGAAAACCCGAGCCAAGTTTCAATAATTAACCAAACCATGCTGGGCAGACTACCAGGACCTAACTGGGACAGACTACCGGGACCTAACTGGGGCAGACTACAGGGACCTAACTATAAGAGATAACTACTGTTATGCAACATTTGCAGAAGAAATGGTACCAGGTATATAGAAAAGTGGTTTGTAATAGTGAAATATAAACAATGGTAATAGTAACATTTTCGAAATCGAGTTGTGGCAACTTGTATAAATATTCCAAAATTCTAAATAAACCAATAATAATTCACAACAATATACACGTAATGAAAAAAGATGACATATACACACATACAAATCCTTTATTTTACACAATTTATTAGCTATTTAAATACATTTCCTTATTTTAAACTTCTTATTAACTCAAATTACAATAAACAAATTCTAAATAAACAAACAATAATTCACAAAAAAATACACGTAATGAAAAAAGATGACACACACATACATACATACATTCCCTTTATTTTTACACAATTTATTAGTAATTTAAACATAAAATAACAATAACACTCACTATTTTGATCTTATTATTAACCCAAATTACCGTAAACAAATAATAATTCACAAAAAAATACACGTAATGAAAAAAAAAATTGACACATACACACACACACATACAAATCCCTTATTTTACACAATTTATAAGTAATTTAAACATGTAATAATAACCACACATAATAATAACCACACTCACCATCTTCTCCTCCTTATGTCACTCCAAAAAACTAAAAAAAACACCCAAAAATCACTTTAAAATGATGATAAACAAACAACACTTCTTCCTTCCCCTTCCTTCCTTCAGTTGTTGTCGTCGTCGTCGTTGTTGTTGTTGTTGTTTAGTTGGATACGTGGCTGCTGAAAAGTGTTGTTGTTGTTGTTGTTGAAGTTTCTCAAGCTGTCTGTATGTATCTATTATCTGTATTTGTTATTGTGTATTTTATTTACTGTATCTGTCTGTATTTGTTATTGTGTATTATTGTGTATTTATGCTCTTGCTCTTTTTGTTACAGGTACCCCTGGTGTTTATTCCAGGGATTACTATTTTATCTATTACTATGGCCGAGTTTTTACCGGAGATGGACAAGGATTTACTAAAGGCATAAAATAATAACCAATAAACCTAGATACCATATCAGCCTATTAAAAATGCGGATGTTTTCTAGTACTTTTAATTACAACCTATATATATATTCATTTACATTATAAATATTATTTAGAATCATGGATGATATCGAATAATTTTTTAATTCAATCAGCACCGCCAACGTTGCTACCCAAAAAGATGAATTCAGATTTCAGTTCATCGTCAACGTTGGACGTGGTCAGTCTCCGTGAGGTCGCAACGCGCACCGCATTCCCACTGTTTGGGCACATACACGGACGTTCGTGACGTCATCAACGTGAACGGGCTCCGTGCAAACGTATTGGTGAGAACCCCGCCTGAGGCGGGGTTCTCACCAATACGTTTGCAGTCCGTTTGCACGGAGTCCGTTCAGGTTGATGACGTCACGAACACAACGTCCAGACGGACACAGAGGAGTTGAGCGACGTTTCCCGCCCGTTTCTTCACATCAACAACAACAAGCGACTATGGCCGAGTTTTTACCGGAGATGGACAAGGATTTACTAAAGGCATAAAATAATAACCAATACACTAGATACCATATCAGCCTATTAAAAATGCGGATGTTTTCTAGTATTTTTAATTACAACCTATATATATGCATTTACATTACAAATATTATTTAGAATCATGGATGATATCAAATAATTTTTTAATTCAATCATTTTGTTGTAACTGGTCTTCAACTTTTAATAATTGTGTTTTAATGTAGTGAGCAGCTACAACTGCTGTTTTGGCTGGTAGGCTGTTTGTTTACCCAGCACCAGAGTGCGGTGTTGCCAAGCCTACAGTTCCAATGTACATACATTCTTATTAATCGTACATAAATTGACGAACTATACACAAATATATTATGATTATTATTTTATTTACATAAAATCATATCATTTTGCGAACAAATAAGTTTAATTCATATTATTTTCATATGTTGAGGAGTCAACAACATTACAAACGGACACCACCGCCAACGTTGCTATTCAAAAAGATGAATTCAGTTCATCCTCAACGTTGGACGTGGTCCGTCTACGTGAGGTCGCAACGCGCACCACATTCCCACTGTTTGGGCACATACACGTACGTTCGTGACGTCATCAACGTGAACGGACTCCGTGCAAACGGATTGCAAACGTATTGGTGAGAACCCCGCCTTACTTAGAAAACCTTGTGTATTAGTCATTTACTATCAGTAATATAGTACATATTACTATTACCTCATGTGTGTGTGTGTGTGTGTGCATGACAGAATTAACTAGGTGTGTGTGTGTGTGTGTTCCAGAGTTGACCAGTGTGTGTGTGTGTTCCAGAGTTGACCATGCAGTGTGTGTGTGTGTGTGTGTGTTTTCCAGGTTTACTAGGTGTATACAATTTACACATACACAAAACACAATCCATACATTATTATTTTTATTGTACACATAATCATCTACATTTATTAATACAGAATAATAATTATGACTAATGAGTATAGGTATATGATAAAAAAAGGAAATTATATCATTAATATTATTATTATCATTATCTATATTATTATTATTATTGTTATTATTATTATCGTTATTATTACTACTGCTACTATTACTACCACCACCACCACCACCACTACTACTACTCCTACTACTACCACTACCACTACTACTATTATTATTATCATTATTACTAGTATCATTATTATTGTTATTATTATTATTAATGACATAGTTCCTACAGAATAAACTTTTAAAAATCTTCAAGTTAAACTGGAAACTAATGAAATCTCCAAACCATATCACGAAACAGATTAATCCCCCTATTACTAAAAATATTGAAGTGATTTTGTTTCCTGTCATAGCTTGGAGGAAACAGTAAACTTTCAAATAAGTATTACGAGAGAACTTGCTATTTCCTTGGTGTTTACTGTCCCTCCTTTCCTTTCCTTCTATTTCCTTGGTGTTTATTGTCCCTCCTTTCCTTTCCTTCTATTTCCTTGGTGTTTACTGTCCCTCCTTACCTTTCCTTCTATTTCCTTGGTGTTTACTGTCCCTCCTTTCCTTTCCTTCTATTTCCTTGGTGTTTACTGTCCCTCCTTTCCTTTCCTTTTATTTCCTTGGTGTTTACTGTCCCTCATTTCCTTCTATTTCCTTGGTGTTTACTGTCCCTCCTTTCCTTTCCTTCTATTTCCTTGGTGTTTACTGTCCCTCCTTTCCTTTCCTTCTATTTCCTTGGTGTTTACTGTCCCTCCTTTCCTTTCCTTCTATTTCCTTGGTGTTTACTGTCCCTCCTTTCATTTCCTTCTATTTCCTTGGTGTTTACTGTCCCTCCTTTCCTTTCCTTCTATTTCCTTGGTGTTTACTGTCCCTCCTTTCCTTTCCTTTTATTTCCTTGGTGTTTACTGTCCCTCATTTCCTTCTATTTCCTTGGTGTTTACTGTCCCTCCTTTCCTTTCCTTCTATTTCCTTGGTGTTTACTGTCCCTCCTTTCCTTTCCTTTTATTTCCTTGGTGTTTACTGTCCCTCATTTCCTTCTATTTCCTTGGTGTTTACTGTCCCTCCTTTCCTTTCCTTCTATTTCCTTGGTGTTTACTGTCCCTCCTTTCCTTTCCTTCTATTTCCTTGGTGTTTACTGTCCCTCCTTTCCTTCTATTTCCTTGGTGTTAACTGTCCCTCCTTTCCTTTCCTTCTATTTCCTTGGTGTTTACTGTCCCTCCTTTCCTTCTATTTCCTTGGTGTTTACTGTCCCTCCTTTCCTTTCCTTCTATTTCCTTGGTGTTTACTGTCCCTCCTTTCCTTTCCTTCTATTTCCTTGGTGTTTACTGTCCCTCCTTTCCTTTCCTTCTATTTCCTTGGTGTAGGGAGTAGGGGACAGGCTTGGGGTGGGTGGGGGTTAGGGGGGTTAGGGGGGCATGTGGGAATAGGGGACAGGCTTTCAACCCATGTACCCTAAGCCTGTCGACCCCCTCAGCTATTCCCGCACCCCCCAAACTCCCCCCCAAGCCTGCCCCCACTACTTGTGTGTGTTTTGTTTACTTGCTAGCCCCATTGTCTGCCATTGGAAGGGACACGCTGCCATCCCTACCTTCCTCATCCTCCCCTTCTTCCATAAGCCAATATTTAGCATCTTCGTAAAGTTCATCAGTTTTGAGCAGGTTGAAGATGGGTAAACGAAGCACCAAACCAGTAACCAGCCCTCCAGCAACAGAAATACCCATAGTAACGAGTAATGCAAGTATTTGATAACTGGCTTGTGTCCCTGCTGTTATACCTTGGCCAGCTTCAAGTCCCTCTGATCCAAATAGTTCTCTCAGTGCGTCCAACTTAGGTCCCTCTGGTGGAGCTCTGGCTGGGAAGATTTTGTACAGGCTGTGTGTGTGTGTGTGTGTGTGTGTGTGGGAGGGAGAGAGAGTGGGTGTGTGTGTAGGGGAGTGTGTGTGGGTGTGGGGGTGTGGGGGGGATGAGGGTGTGTAGGGAGAGAGAGATGGAGGGGAAGGGAGAGAGTGTGGGGAGGGAGAGAGTGTGGGTAGGGAGAGAGGGGGGGAGGGAGAGAGTGTGGGTAGGGAGGGGAGGGTGTGTGAGAGAGAGTGTGTGTGTGGAGGGAAAGTTTTGATATTATTATTATTATTATTATTATTATTATTATTAAATAAGATGGTAAATCATTGTGTGTGTGTGTGTGTGTGTGTGTGTATGTGTGTGTATTCTGTATGTATGTATATCTATCTACTCTATGTATGTGTATGTGTACGTATAAATAAGCATGTATACATATACCGTATATAAAACACACATATAGACACACACACATAAAAAAACACCTAAACACACACACACACACATTGAAAAAACACCTAAACACACACACACACATACACATACATAAAATAATACACACATTGAAAAAAAAACACATACACACAATAAAAAAAACACATATATAAAAAAAAAAACACAGATAATCACACACACACACACACATAAAAATCACACACACACAAAAAAAAAAAAAAAAAAAAAAAAACATAAAAATCACACACACACATAAACATAAAAATCACAAAAAAAAAAAAAAAAAAATCACACACACAAAAAAAAAAACACATCTACCAACACACATACCTTGGTCCATACGTGTGTTCTGTTGCCATGGCTGCACACACACACCCAATAATACCAGCCAACACACCAGGTATACCGTGTAAGTTATGTACACCACATGTGTCGTGTATACGGAGACGTGCACACAGAAACGGCTGAAAGGAAATGTAAATAAAACACATATGTAGTTAGAATTATACATATGTGGTTAAATATGTATAGATAAGTATATATATGTGCTTAAAAGTATACATATGTGGTTAGAAATTATACATATGTGGTTAAATTTATACATATGTGGTTAAATATGTATAGATAAGTATATATATGTGCTTAAAAGTATACATATGTGGTTAGAAATATATATATGTGGTTAAAAGTATATATATGTGGTTAAATTTATACGTAAACAAACACATATGTGCTTAGGATTATATATATGTGGTTAAATATGTATAGATAAGTATATATATGTGCTTAAAAGTATACATATGTGGTTAGAATTATACATATGTGGTTAGGATTATACATATGTGGTTAAATATGTATAGATAAGTATATATATGTGCTTAAAAGTATACATATGTGGTTAGAAATATACATATGTGGTTAAATATGTATAGAAAATTATACGTATGTGGTTAAAATTATATATATGTGGTTAGAAGTATACATATGTGGTTAAATATGTATAGATAAGTATATATATGTGCTTAAAAGTATACATATGTGGTTAGAATTATACATATGTGGTTAAATATGTATAGATAAGTATATATATGTGCTTAAAAGTATACATATGTGGTTAGAATTATACATATGTGGTTAAATATGTATAGATAAGTATATATATGTGCTTAAAAGTATGCATATGTGGTTAGAATTATATATATGTGGTTAAAAGTATATATATGTGGTTAAATTTATACGTAAACAAACACATATGTGCTTAGAAATACACATATGTGGTTAGGATTATATATATGTGGTTTAAAATATATATGTGGTTAGAAGTATACATATGTGGTTAAAGTATACATATGTGATTAGAAATATATATGGGGTAACACACACACACACACACACACATTCTCTCTATTTCTCTCTATCTCTGTATTTCTCTCTCTCCATATCAAACACACACACACCCTCTCTGTCTCTCTCTCTCTCCATATTAAACACACACACACACACTCTCTCTCTCTCTCTCTCTCTCTCTCTCTCTCTCTCTCTCTCTCTCTCCAACACACACACACACTCTCTCTCTCTTCCCATATCACACACACAAACACACACACACTCACTCTCTCTCTTCCCATATCACACACACACACACACACTCTCTCTCTCTCTCTCCCTCTCTCTCACGTCTCAATACTTACAGTGAGATACATATAGCCAAGTACAGATACAGTACCAGCTAATATACCAATAAGTAGAGCACCCCAAGAGGCTGTACCATAAGGTCTGCTGCGGTACCAATAGCTACACCTCCAGCCAGGGTACTGTTTTGGATGTGTACCTGTAAAATTTAGTGAAGATGGTGAGTAGGGATAGTGAAGATAGTGAGTGGTGATAGTGAGGATGGTGAGTGGTGATGGTGAGTTGGGATAGTGAAGATAGTGATGATGGTGAGTATGGATAGTGAAGATAGTGAGTGTAAGTGGTGATAGTGATGATAATAGTAATGATACTATATACTACTTATACTACTACTACTACTACTAATAATAATAATAACCTATCTATCTATCTATAGTTCTGACGCCTCGTTCCCTCCGGGAACTCCCCCCAAGGGTGTGGCCACGGCAGAAAAGTCTCCAGTCTTCCCTGTTCCAACACTCCCTCCTTACTTGGTCCAGCCCTCCCCTCCCCCTCATGTTTCTCTCCTTTACATACTCTTCCACTCTGTTCCAACACTCCCTACTCTGTCCCTCATGTTTCTCTCCTTTACATACTCTTCCACTCTGTTCCAACACTCACTACTCTGCCCCTCACACTTCTCTCTCTCACATACTCTTCCACTCTGTTCTGCCATCTTACTGGTGGTCTGCCTCTCACACCACAGCCCACAACTTCACTTACATACACCTTCTTTACAAACTCCTCACCTTACATTCTCTCTACATGTCCAAACCACCTCAAAGTATTACGTTTCACTCTCTCAACCACTCCACACTCAATACCTTCTCACTCATACCACATCTCTCATACACACTCTCATTACATAATAATAAAAATAATACAAATAATGATGATAATGATAATACAAATAATAATGATAATAATGATTATAATAATAGTGATATTGACGATATTATAATATAATACTACTACAAATAATAATGATAATAATACGAATAATAATAATGATGATAATAATAATAGTAATAATGATAACAGCAATGATACTACTACTAATGATAGTGATAATAATGATAAAAATAATGATAATAATAATGATAATCAAACACACATACACACACACAGTCACACACACAGACACACACTCTCACACACACACACACACACACACTCCCCCACCCTCTCTCTCTCTCTGTCTCTCTCTCTCTCTCTCACACACACACACATACCCCCCCCTCCCCCTCCCTCTCTCTCTCTCTCTCCCTCTCCTTACCATATCAAATTTCTTCTCTTTTTGTAAGATAGAAGAGAGAGCAAAAGTAGTAAAGCAACAAGCCACCAAGGAAATATAAGTGTTGATTATGGCTCTATGTTGATCATCACCCGGGGCAGCAGCAGCGTTGAAGGAAGGCCAATACAACCACAGGAATACCGTACCTGTTTGGAGAAGAGTTGTTGTACAGTTTAGGTATGATAATGTTGATACTTTTTTGTTTATTATTATTATTGTTTTCATTGTAATTACGACTACTACTACTATTAATAATGCTAATAATAAAAATAACACTACTACTACTGCTATTACTACTACTACTACTACTACTACTACTACTCTTTATATACTGCCTCAATCAACTTTCCACCCACTCCATATATTCACAGTAGGTACTTTCCACAGACCTTCTCTATCAACTTTGCCTTCTCTAAATCCATAAAAACAGCATACATAAATTATACCGTCTGTCCCTTCTCCAAATATATCACTATATCTAATCTATACACCCTCTACCCTTCCAAAACCCACCCTACTCCTCACCCACTCACTCACCCACCTCTCAGTTAACACTCTCACTCTCTCTCTCACTCACTATACCCTACAATGCACCATACCTACTACACTAAGGAGACATATCCCTCTTTCACTATCTTGCACTATCATTCCTGTTTTATAATCTTCAGGTACACATCCCTTTTCCCATGCATGCTAATCTATACACATGCATTTTCCACACCCACTACCACTCCACCACTGTCTCACCCCTCACACTTCAATATTTCACCACCTCCTCTTCTTCCTCCTTCACTACCTCTCTTCTTCTTTCTCCCATACCCCATCCAACTATGTTTATATCTCTTGGGAGTAGTGAAGAGGAAACATTTTATCGTAAAATCGTTAAAAATTGATTTTTTTTTATTGAAACCATGAGCGTTTTTGAAAGTTCTGAAAGGTTGAAATTTTTAATATACATTGATACCCCTACTACTACTACTACTACTACTACTACTACTAATAATAATAATAATAACACAACTACCACTACAACTACCACCACCACTACCACCACTACTATTACTATTACTACTACAACTACTACTACTACTAATAATAACAATAATAACACAACTACCACTACAACTACCACCACCACTACCACTACCACTACTACTATTACTACTACAACAACTACTACTACTAATAATAATAATAATAATAACACAACTACTACTACTACTACTACTACTACCACCACCACAACCCAACAACCACCACTACCACTACTACTACTACTACTACTATTACTACTACAACAACTACTACTACTAATAATAATAATAATAACACAACTACTACTACTACCACCACCACCACAACCCAACAACCACCACTACAACTACTACCACCACTACTACAACCATTACTAACCAAGCATAGCGAACAAATCCGAGGTATAACTTGAGCCTTCCTTTGGAGTGGATGCATCTTGTCTGTATAACATAAGACTAGCGGCCAGACCATAGTAAGCTCCAAACGCGTGGACAAACATGGAATCACCCATATCAATTGCCTGGAAAAAATGAAAAAATGCAAAAAATGAAAAAAATGAAAAAAATGAAAAATGCAAAAAAAAAAAAAAAATGAAAAATTGAAAAATATGAAAATATGAAAAAGGAAAACATAAAAACATGAAAAATATGAAAAATGAAAACATGAAAACATGAAAAAAAAAAAAAAAAAAAAATGATAATAATAATAGTAATACGTGGACGAACTTTGAATATCAATTGCCTGGAAATAATAATAATAATAATAATAATAATAATAATAATAATATAATGCATTGAATTTTCCATATGAATTGCTTGATAATAATAATGATAATAATAATAATAATAATAGTACTACTACTACTAATTATAATAATAATACAATAATAATAATAATAAAAATGATATAATCAATCAATCAATCAACCAATCCACCAATCACTTACCCCAAACACACTCCTTCCAATCACTTCATTAATGGCAAACAGAGGTATTTCAATCAT